>OY723405.1:74528625-74796306 GCA_963210345.1 Inga oerstediana
GAGCGAATGCAGAAGCACGAAAAATGGAAAAAAAGGAGATTCTGTTCTTTTTGAGATACCCGAATGATGACCTGGGCTTCCATCCACAGCATATACCCAGCTCCTGGAACAAATACATTGCCATTGAGCAAGAGGTCAATCTTCTTTCTGCACTAACAGAGACCGAATGACGATGAAGGAGATGGCTTCAATCGAGTAAATGCTTGACCCACTCCTAATGTTTTCTCAAGCTTTACCAACTCCTATTCAATGACTGAAATGACAATGGAAAAAGCAAATATGATGTGACGTTTTCCTGGAATCTACTTTTTGCAACAAAGAACTGTTCCCTCGTAGTTGAAATTGAACTAAGCCAACTGCAATGAACTCGGCTTGGGGAAGGAGCCGTTACTGTTCTTATGAACAGTAACTTGTGAGACAAAAATGGAAATAAAACAGTGCACGGCTTATTCCCCTATTGTTTATAAGTATATATTGATGATACTAGCCATGAAGTATTGGCTCGAAAGATTGTCCAGTACTCTCATAAAATTCTAGAGTACATTAGGCTTCATATATATGAACCAGAATCATTCACTTATCGATATCAGACTAAAAACTAATTCCAAACAAACTTGCATTTTGAATCAATGTTGACGGATAGGCTGTATCAAGATTTCTGCCAGCGTCTGAATCAAAATGCTAAGGACCAATTTTCTGTCAAAATCGAAAAGACAGAAACTGATTATTTGACAAAATCAACCAACAAAATTAACAATATGAAAATAAAATATGAAAAAACACCTCTTCTCTCCTTCATCATCAGCATCCATGGATTGTGAAAAGGAGAAGGAACCATGAATTGTACAATCCTAGATTGTACAGCACAGATCAAGGCAAACAAAGTTTCAAGGATGAACATGATGAAGCTTGAGTTTGAACCAAAAAAATCCCTCCCAGAAAATCCTTTGCTGACCAACTTCTAATTGAACAAAAAATTACAGGGGCCTAAGGGGAAGCATTGAAGAAGAAAAAGACGCATCTCTCAACCATCCAGATTTGCAAAGCGGTTCAAGGGGAAAGTAAGGGGCCAGAGGAAGAAGGGACGACTCACAAAGGATTCTGCTGAGAGATGGATCCCAACGCATAAGAAGTTTCATGCTTTTGTACGGTGGCAATGGGGAACTTGATGTTCAAAGCTCACTTTTTCATCATCCCCTCCCTCCTCTTCTCCCTCGCTCAAATCCGCTCGCAGTCCACCCCGGCTTCGTTGTCACCACCACTACCGACAGCTGATTCTTCTGCAACGGATTCCTTCGAGTAGGTCTCATGCTACCAATGCCCACCACCGCTGCCCTCCTAAGTCACGCCGTTGTCAGTTTGAATCACATTCCAGATCTCGTTTCTTCAATCTTTGAGACAGTGCGAAAGGGATTTCTTCAATATGATAGAACGACCAATTGAGCAAAGAAGTGAGGGGTTTTCTCCAAGTAGTGAAAACCGGATTGGACACTGAACCGGTCAAGGCACTGGGTTAAGGGTTAGTGGTTCAGACCGGGGTCAACCCGGGAGTCAGACCGGGGTCAATAAAAAATATACATATATATATAATTTAAATGTATCAATAAGTATCAATAAGGACATAAGGATTTTTTTAAGCCTAAATATTTCAAAGCTCTTTGCAAATCTAAAAACAAAACAAAGAGCATCCCCAATCCTATTTGTAAAACAAAAACCAAAACAAAGTCTAGTAACATAGTCATTCAAATCCATAGGCACCAAAACAATTAATCAATGCCTTCAAAGTTGTGTTGGACTATATTCAAATCTAAAGGATTAGGAGGAGAAGCTGTACGAGGAAAACCAAAAACACTAGTAATAGTAATATGATCATCATTCAATGACGGAGGCTCAGGAATATCCATGTCTTCACTAGCTATACAAGTAATAATGAATAAGTAAGTATTTACTTATACAAAAATATAATCATAAATAATAATAGGAGATACAAACCTTTAGAACCCCCAGCAAAAGTTGAAGTTTGTTCAATTTCTTCATTACTAGCAGCAGTAGCAGCACTTTCAAGATTTGTTATATCTGTATCATCAAAGTCAGGAGTTGTGTCTTCTTCTACCACCCAAAAGTCGACATTGTCAATTGATTCAAAGTCAACTGGATCATAATCAGTCTTCTTCTTCTTGAATGTACTCCTACAATAACAAAGAATATCAAATATAATTTGCAAAAGTATTTCTTATGTTAGAACTCCTATATTAACTATTAAGAGATGCTACATAAGAACTAATAACAACAGTTACCCTAATTTTTCGGTAGAAATTAAATTGAATAGCTATAAAAGGTACGTAAAATCACCATTATCCTCTAATCAAACTTACCTATTCTTTAATCGTAGATTATAATTCGTATAAACCAAATCATTTAGTCTTTCATGTTGCAATCTGTTTCTTCTTTTGGTGTGGATACGCTCAAATAAACTCCAATTTCTCTCACACCCAGAAGATGAAGCAGTTTGGCTAAGGATGCGCACGGCAATCTTTTGCAATTCTGGAACCGAACCCCCATAAAATGTCCACCACTCACCTGCAATATTTAGTTGAATGTTAATTGCATGTTATAATAATTACAAGTGCAATTAAAATTAAATGTGTATACTTTGTTACTTACATGGGTCTAGTTTCTGGGCTGCTTTTTCACATGACATTTTATCAAATGAATCTTTACGATCGTGATAAACAACCAGTTGTTGCATCGTCGTAAGATAGTCATGACTTGGACCAGAGTAGGACTCAAACACATCAATCAGACCTTGCACTAGCCTATGTTTCTGAACAAATGTAGGGCTATACAAGAATGCAGGGTTTAACAAATATGCGGATGCATGAAGGTAGCCCTTCAAATGCTTATCCCATCGAGCCTGAATAATATCTGTGTACGGCTTATATTGTTCTTTACTTTTAGCAAACATCTCCTTGATTGCCCCTTTGCATACCTTCATAAATATAAGGCAAAGAAGGCTTTTCATCAGAGTCAACAATTCTCAATAATTTTATGAGAGGAGACATGATCTTCACAACTTGGAAGCAATCAATCCAAAATCGACTATCCAAAATGATAGCACTAAACAATTTCCCAGCTTCACTTCTTGCTAATTTGTGCTCAACAAAATGCTTGTCAACAACCAAAGCTTGCAAGTCATGCTTATGCATATAAATGCTATGCAAAGTAATGAAAGTAGTAGCAAACCTTATTGCTCCTGGACGCACAATTTCTTTCCAACCGCCTCTTTTTCTTAGCCATGATAAGAATACCATATGATTATAAGCAAATATGGTTATCTTAGATGCCTTTGTCGCAAGATCAGACACATAAGGCATGCTTCCAATATCTTTCAACACAAGATTTAAACAGTGGGCAGCACACAGTGACCAATAAATTGCTTTATAACTTTGCTTGATCAACTTGCCACATGCTACATAGTTGGATGCATTGTCAGTCACCACGTGAACAATATTCTTAGGACCAACCCACTCAATCACTTCACGAAATAACAAGAATAAATTTTTGGCATCCTTGACTAAATCTGAAGCATCAACTGATTTTACAAACACCATGCCATGTGTTGAATAGACTAAAAAATTTATCAAAGTTCGGTTGCTAACATCAGTCCAACCATCTGCCATGAGTGTACAACCCCTTTCACTCCATTTAGCTCGATAACTCTCAATAAGTAGTTGGCACTCTTTTTTCCAATCTCTCAACAAGTTAACACTAAAATCATAAGCATTAGGGCCTTTAAATCCAGGCTCAATCGATGCAACAGCGTCAAGAGCTTTCTGAAATAAAGGGCAATCAAAAGTATTAAATGGAACACAATTAGCAATAGCCCATTCAGCGATAGCCATCTTGGCTTTGTATTGAGCTTCTTTACTTGACAACACACTTTTTATGCTTGGTTGTGAACCAGGGGTTGTCCTAGGAGGAAAATAATTCTCAACACTCCCAGGAACTCTCCTCTTGTTGGCACTACTCTCAGGGACTGTCGTAATTGGAGTTGAAGCAATTGGATCATTGTTGCTTTCTATATCTTCAATAATGTCCTCATGAACATTCTTACAGGTCTTTTTCTTTGCATCCTCTTTTAAAGATTCTTGCATCCTATTACGTACATAAAAAGGAACCTTTTTGCAAGAAGCAACTTGACCAGTAATACCAGCAAGGTGTTGCTTCATCCTATTTATTCCGCCTCCTCTATAACTTGATGTACAAAAAAGACACTTATAGACGTTTACTTTCCCTTCTTTTTTAAGGGCAAAATATGCCCATGCTGGGTCAGTTTTTCCAGATCCATGAACCGACGAGGGAAACTCAGCATTAGTTGTAGCACCAGTAGCATTAGTGGTTGCATTCTCATTAGGAGTGGAGGTCGGAATCTTAGCATTTGTATTATCCATAACCAGAATTCTCAGAACAGAGCACAAATAAATAGCTACAAGAAAATAATGAAGGTAAAGCAAATGAACTTAGAATATACCAGAAACTTCATAATCAATCTAAACCAAGCTAATTAACAAGCACACTACCAATGATATTAAAAAGTTGCAGGTCACCCTCAATGAATTGTCTTCTGTGCAAAAGCTCAGTGATATATATATATATATATATAATCCAACCAAGCTAATTAACAAGCACACTGCCAAGTTGTAATATAATGGTCTCAGAACTCAGAACTGAGAGTCCCTCTCAAACGTCCCTAATTTGGTTATATATATATATAATATAATGATCTCAGAAAAACAAGTTGGGAGTGCAAAGTTGTAATCTTTTTTATGATCGATCCTTTTGTGGGTGCACAAGTAGGTGTTAAAGGTTTTTCATTCAAAAATTTCTATTCAAAAACAAAACAAAGGAAAGGAAATGGAAATTAAAGGTTTTTCCCAATGCTTAACTAACAAGAGAATGATTATACTCTATCGCAGACAAAAGCAAGCAACTCGATCACAGACAGAGTCACAGAGCACAGGCGAAAAGCAAGCGAAAATGATTACTCTCAGCAAAAGCAAGCGAAAATTATTCTCACCAAAAGCAACCGAAAAAATCAATATATTTTCAATCAAACTCTTTATTTTCGATCACAGACAGAGTCACAGACCACAAGCGCAAGCTTTCAACTAGTGATTGAAATCTAAAAGGCTAAAAGTCTAAAACCGAGCACTGAGTTACACACCATAGAATCACAGCCGTAATGAGAAATCGATCACAGAGTCACAAATGCAACCTTTCAAGGAAAAGAACAAACCTGAGCGACAGACGGCGTGACGGCGTCACAGAGTCATCAGTGCCCACGACGACCCTGAGAGGGCAGCACCCATAGCGACGGAGTCACGGTAAAAATAGAGACACCTGACTAGTCACAGCCGCCGAACTTGTCTCTGCGGTGAACAAAAAACAGAAACCCAAAGTGGTGCCGGCGTCACGACAAACAGGGCATTTCACCGGTAAAGGTTAAAGCTTCCCGGTTGCTACCGCACGAAGGAAGGGGAAAAGGAAGGTCAATCGTAGATTATGGCCAATGGCGACGGAAACTGGACAGTCGAGAGGGAGCAAGACGGAGGTGGAGGTTTCAAAAAGTGAAAACAAAAAACAGAGAGGGAGACTGTCAAAGACGAAGCGTCCGCAGGAAGGAAGGAAGAAATGAGAAATTGAATTTGAGGGAAATATTAAAAAAAAAAAAAGCAAAACGGCATCGTTTTGAAGATGGAAAAAAATAAAATAAAATAAAATAAAATTCAACCCGGGGCAACCGTGACCCGGCCGGGTTACCTCGGGTCAACCTGGGTCGGCCGGGTCACCTTCTCCCGGTTTTTTACCTGAAACCGGATCGGACCAGTCACCGGTTCACCGGTTTCCAGTCCGAACCGGTCGGTCCGGTCCGGTTTTAAATACCATGGTTTTCTCCAATCTAAGAGAAGATTGATATTAACGGTTGTTTGTCGTTTTTCCAAGGCAAGTATATGGGTTGCAAGTAGCATGAAAAGTTGTCATCCCTAATGTAAAAGTAGGCTAACTAATGTAATTATATTTTTAATTAGGATGGTCAAAGTCATTTTAAGTATTTTAATTTATGAAAATAATTTTTAGTTCAAAATAAGATAAATTAGACTAAACAAGATAAATTTGGTTCTAACTTCAAGAAAATGAGGCTCTAGGATCACTTCTCCCCCTCTATACTTCATGAGATCAATCAATTCCCTCTTAATTAGTTTTAACGAAAAATTAAGTGTTTTTCTAAGCTTCGCAAGTATTGGAAAAGCTTGTTCAAGTCAAAACCAACATCTATTTTCAAAGAACTCATTCAATCTCTTGCAATAATCTAGTGAAAATAGTTATTAAGAACCAATCTTATAATGACAATACTAGGGTAATAGGTAAATCTCTTTCCTACTAACAAACTATCCATTCAAGCAAGAATTCAAGGCTAGTATTGTAATGCCCTAAATTTTGATTAAGGGCTAATGATAATTATTGAGAATATTTTGTGAATTAAAGTTAAATTATTATGTATTATGTGGCAACTTCTGTTAATAGGCCATAATCAATAGAGAAAATTGAAAGAATAACTATTAGTTATTGATTAATGGAGAAATTAATTGCTAACTAAGAGAAGAAATGAGAAATATAACTAAATGGCTAATGGAATGGTCAGAGTAACTAATTGGTTATTTACTTTATGAGAACTAATGAGTTTAAGACATGTGGCAAGCTTACGTGAAGAGAAAGTGTAGTGAAAAGTCCAATGGGGATAAAAAATCATTCTCTCTCTCTATCTCTCTCTTTTTCTCCTCATTTTCGGCTAAAATGGTATAGGGAAGTGAGGCACCATCATTTCTTCATCTTCAAGCTCTCTTCTTTCTCATTTTCTCTCTCTTGTGGAGCTGCCATTGTTGCCAAAGAAGGAGGAAGAGCTTTGTGAAAAAGGTGAGCATTTGACCCTTCTAATGACCTCAAATGCCAAAAATCCTTCCCTTAATATTATTCCTTGGGTTGAGGGCGTCATTTTCATGGTTTTAGATTTTTCATTGGTGGTGTTTTAAGCACACAAGGAAATCTAGAGTTTGGTGAACTAAGAGACACCTTTGAGAAAGTTATTGAATTAAGTGAAATGAACCTTTCTACATAGGTTTTGTGACATTTGATTGAGTTTGGAATTTCTGGGATTTTGGCCTTATTTTTGAAAATGAGAGTCATTGTGTGTATGACATGTTGATGTCATGAATTTGGTGTTTTAGTATGTGTTTTGAATTGATAGAATGGAAATGAGATTAAATTGTGAAGTTTGAGAATTTTGGAAAAGTGCATTATGTTGATGCCTTGATTATATCTTGTGAAAGTAATGTGAATATGGTCATTTTGATGTTTCCATTGGCTTCTTTGTGAAATTTTGTGTGGGAATAAGTTTTGGAATGGATTTTGGAACAATTGGAGACATAGTTGCAAAATTGGGAGATTCTTGAAAATGCTAAGTGTAAATTGATGTGCAAGTGGTCAATTTTATATGGTAATTTTAAATAGAAAATAGTACTAGATTGAGGTAAAACTTTCTATTTTTTTAGTTCACATTTCAAGCTTTCCATTGGTATAAATTTTGGTCAATTCTGAGTTCTATGCTGAGAGTTATGGTCGGTTGAAAACATCCAAGAATTAGGATATTTTTTGACCGCGGCCCATAACCTTCTGTCCATTTCTTGGCTGCGGCGCAAAGGTTTCTGTCCAATTCTTGGCTGCAGCCCAAGATGGCTGGCCGAGATCCAAAACTTTCTGACCATATCTTGGCCGTGGCCCAAGGTTGGGCTGGCCGCGGTCAACCCTTGTATTTCAGCACTTCAAGATTTTGAAAAGTGATTTTCAACCTAGTGTTTTCCCAACCCTTTAGGGCTTTTGTTAGAGGCATTTGTAGCTTCCTAAAGGACATTAATGATAACCGAATCTAAGTGTTGAAGTCATTTAAGTATTGGAATAGAGAATAACACTTCGTCCTTAATCATGAATTATAGGATTTGATATTTGCCTTGCCCATGAGAGACCGGCACCTGAGCAAGTTCAGAAAGACCAAGGTAGTGGCTTTTCTCTCTTGTTGTGTATGATGCTTGGTATGCATGACCTATCATTGTATTGTTGTGAAAATTGTGGGCATAATGCCATTGTGAAAATGTGAATGCGAAATGTGCCGAAGTGCATTATATCGTAAGCAGTCGTAGGTCATGATGAGTGTCACACCTACCGCTGCCGTTGAATTGTTGTTGTAATTGCCAGGGCCGAGTTGTGAAATATGTAAAATGTGTTACATGGAACCCAACTATGGTGAAATATATGGTGGTGAGCCATGATGTGGTGCAATACAGCATGAGCAGACATAAGGGTGATGTATGTCATACCTGCTCTTGTCGTTGTAACTGCCATTGTGATTGCTGTGTGATTTGTTATGATTTGCTTACATGCTTTGTGGTTGTGCATACTATGATTGATTTCTTACTACAGGGATTCCTTAGAATCTCACTCTCCCAAAGAAATTTTAGATAGGGCTGGTGGTTCTAAAGAAAAGCAGGTGACTAAGGGCGATTAGAGCTCATGGATAGGAGTTTATTTTGGTTTTTAGTTATCATTCTGGATAATTGTACATGATATTTTGAATTATAGAATGTTAATTGTGTAATCCCCTAGAATAGGAAACTAATTATGGGCATTTGTGCCCTGTAATTGAACTGTACAAGCTAATTGTGTATTTGAAATGTGAATATGAGACCGTTGTTAAACAGGTTTTAGAAAAGTTTTTGAAAACCCTGTTTTGGGAAAAGAAAATTTTATAAGTCTCAATTTATCCCATGGTCTCTAATTCAATGAAATTACATGTTTTGAATGTAAATCTCGGCCTTAATTTGAAGGGGGTTACAAGCATGACTCATCCAAGTTCTTTAAACAAGATTTTCTCTTGCAAGCATCATCTCATTCAACAAATCAATCTAAGTGGTAGCCAAACACTAAGAAGTATGAAGCAAAGAATAAAATCAACACATAGTACTTCATTGAAGGTTAGAAAAGAGAGTACATAATCTTAATCCATATAGAGGTTCAAAATAACTCTAAAAATAAAATACTTAGCTACTCATAGTCTTAGGTATAGAAAATCCATACATTAAAACTACATCCATAACTAAATATCAAGAAAAGAGAGGAAGAGTGATAAAACCAAGGTAGAAACTTCAAGATGTCTCTTGAAATCACCGCCCAAGGCTTTAAACTTGCTTAAAACTCCTTCCCAAACACTCTCCTTTCATGCTACAAGGTTTCCAAGTGCTAAATGTCTGTTTTAGGCCCTTTTCCCAAGATAAATAGTCTTTTTCATATTCATAAATTAAAACGCAGGGCTATACTTTTTTAGGACTTGCCTTAACAAGTTTGTTAACTTGTCATGGTCAATGACACATAGAGTCAATTTTTTTTAGCTCTCATAATGTTTTAGTGATAAAAAATCTTCATATCTAAGTTTATTTTGATAAACAAGAAGGATAACATAAAGTTAACTTGAATTGATGATTCAAGTCACTCGAGTGAAGTTTTAATCACTCGAGTTATATAAGTATTTTTTGGAAAAAATTGAATCAGTAAGTCACTCGAGTGATGATTTTTCACTTCAAGATATTTAAGTCAAACTCTGTGGTAATCTTTTCTATCTTGGGAAAATCACGCAAGTGTGGGTTTTAGCAATCAAGTGATAGCCAAGAAAGAACTAAGATTATAAAAGAGGATCACTCGAGTGATAGTGGATGCATTCGAGTGATGAAGCTTCGCTTCCAAAATTATAGCAAGTCATTTGATGGTGGTCAGAACTTGTGAAAGTTTTAGTGTCTAGATCACTCAAGTGATGAGGTAAGCACTTGAATGATAGACATCACTTGCAAGTACTTGCATATGGCTTGCAAGTAATCTGAGAGTTTATAATCTGGCAAAGTAGATCACTCGAGTAACAGAATGGTGCACTCAAGTGATATGCTCCACAAAGATTAAATCACTCGAGTGCTATGATGATCACTTAAGTGATGGAAATCACTTGTGACTTACTCATAAGTGAAGCTAAAATGATATGATCTTTTGATAAAGATCACTCGAGTAATTGGGGAAATCACTCGAGTGATGGCAGTTGCAAGTGATTTGAAAGTACACTCGAGTTACTCGATAGTGATTGAGCTTAACTTTTTCAAAACTTATGAGAGATCACTCAAATAAATGAATATGCACTTCAGTAATATTCTTTTTCTCAAACATCACTACCAGGTTACTTGCTAAGGATTATCAGGACAAGATCACTTGAAACACAAGCACTCAAGTGATAAGGAATCACTTGAGTGATCCTAAGTCACCTCAAATGAGTGTTAATTAGACTTTTAAAATAAACGTCTCATCAATCTTAATACCTATTACATTCATCATGATTAACATCCTAACTTCTTATACTACTCCTAAATGTTACTAATCACATTTATGTATAAGTTTCAAGTGTAACCCCCTTCACGATCAAAGCCAAGATTAAGTTTATAATCAAGTAATTAAGTGAAATAAGAGACCTTAGATGATTTGGGACTTAAATAAAATAAAACTTCCCAAAATCAAAGTCTATACAAACTTTTCTAAAACCTGTTCACAAAGGTCTCATACTCACATTATAAATACACAATTGGCTTGTATGCGTTGATTCCATTCATACATATTAGAGTATAAGGTAAATTCCCAATATACTCGGGTTCCAATCAATAAATAAGGGTTCTACAGAGGCATAAAGCCCATAAACTTTTTCCGTTTTTCTTGGGGATTACACAAAAATATACTACAAATCCTAATATATACAATTGTTTCCAAAAACATCCAAAAAAATTATACATGATAACCAAATGTTCCAAAAGTAAAACTCCTCGCCCGGAGCTCTAACTACTCTTCGTCATCCGCTTGCCTTTAAATCCTTCAGCCCTGTTTAAAAATTTGTTTTTTTAGAGAGTGAGATTATAAGGAATCCTCGTAGTGTCAAATCAGTCATAATATGCACAACAACAAAGCATGGAAGCAACTCATCACACAACACATAGCAACTACAACGACAGTAACAACGGCAAGGGTAGGTATGACTCATGTCACCCTTATGTTTGCTCACGCTGAAGTGCTACGCTGTATTGCACAATCACATGATTATATCACATATATCACCACAGCTGGGATCCATATAAAATATTTCACATATACACATAGCTATGCTGGCCGGATACTCAAACAAGAATCCATGATTCCACTACACCCCCTGCTAATTACAAAGGCAGATATAATGGCAGGGGTAGGTGTGATAACCATCATCCCTAACGACTACTCACACTGAATTGCTCATGCTGTAATGCACTACGGGAGATAACACAATGGCCTCATGCCAAAGATTTTCACACAAAACAATGATAAGTTATGTATACCAAGCATTATACACAACATAAGAGAAAAGTCACTACCTTAATCCTTCCGTGCGTGTCCTGGCGCCGGTCTCTCCCGAGTAGGGCAAATGTCAAATCCTATATTCATAATTAGGGACGAAGTGTCAATTCTCTATTCCAATTCTCATTGACTTCTTACACTTAGTTTGGTTATCATTATTGCTCCTTTAGTACCCATAAATAACCCTATCAATAGCTCTAAAGGGTTGGAAGACTATCCCTAAAGATACCCTTTTTGAAAGCACAAAACTGATATTTTTCACTGAGACACTCGAGTGAAGATAGCCTCACTCAAGTGATATTGTACGGATACTCGAGTGAAGGAGACCTCACCCGAGTGATGGTACGGTCTACACTCAGGTACTAGAGAGTGAACAATAGCAAGTGAATACCCTAGAGCACAAGAAACTTTCAGAGACAAGAACACTCGAGCACAGAAAGCAACACTCGGCAAATACACTACAGCGCTCTAGTGGAACCCATCCTCACCCAAGTGATGTTGATCCCACACTCGAGTAGACCTTAAATCACTTGAGTGATTCATATCACAACCAGAAAACGTAGAAAGTATGACAACACTTCCCAACATTTGCCCAATTGATTTTAATGGTCCCAAACTCTTACTCAAGGCTACTCCTACACAAAAACACCTGCGGAAATCAATGGAACCATCAGAATTATCAAAATCCTATTCCATAATCATGCTTTGGTTTTAGGCAATATAAACATCCAAATTCCAAAATCATCCAAACAAGACATTTCAATCCCAAATCCATCTATCTATCCCAAACTCACCACAAGGTACCATTTTCATGCCCATGACATACCAAATACCCAATGACACTCATTTTTGAATTTAAGGCCATAAATACAAAAAATTTCAAACTTCATCCAATGGCATGAAACCTAGATAGAAGGATTGGTTTTACTTACCTTATCAACTTTCTCAAAGAAACTTCTTGATTCTCCAACCTCCACAATTCTTTAGAGTCATAAACCAACACCAAATGACAAACTACAACCATCAAAATAGAGCCCTCAATCCAAGGAACAACATTAAAGAAAGGAATTTGGGCAATGGAGGTCATCTTCTTACATTTTCTCAAGCTTTTCTTCCTTTCCTTTGGGCAACAATGGCGAAGGAGGAAGAGAAATGAGAGAGATGAGTGTTGGACAGGATGAAATGATGATGATTTCCCCTCCCCATGTTGCCAGCCGAATAGGAGAGAAGAGAGAGAGAAGAAAACAATAAAATATTGCCATTTGACTTTTCTTCAAACACTCTCTCTTCACATGAGCTTGCTATATGTCCCCATTTTATTGGCTCACACCAAGTAAGTAACTAATTAGTTACTCTAACTACTCCATTAGCCATTTAGTTACACATCTCATTCCTTATTAGTTAGTAATTAATTTTCTTATTAATCACTGACTAATTACCCAAAAATTTCAAGATTTGGCACATTAATTAAAATTTCCACAAAACACATAATAATTCAGATTTAACTTCACACATTATCCACAATAATCATCATTAGCTCTTAATCAAAATTTGGGGCATTATATTTCTCCCCCCGTTCAATAAATTTCACCCTTAAAATTTGTTACACATCATGGGGCATAAAATCAAGAAATCACTTTCTCATGTTCGCTTCGGCCTCTGAAGTTGCTTCTCTTAGAGACATACCCTTCCAAACCACCTTCACAAACGGTAGGCTTTGATGCCTGAGCATCCGCTCTTCTCGATTGATGATTCACTTTGACTCTACCGCATAAGTGAAGTTATCTTGCAAGTCAACATCTTCATACTCAATGATATGCTCAGGGTCTGGTTGGTACTTCTTGAGCTGTGAGACATGGAACACATCATGAAGTCTGCTCAAACTCGGGGGTAGGGCTATCTGATACGCTATAGGTTTGATTCGTGCCAGAATCTCAAATGGACCAATGTACCTCGAACTCAGCTTCTTCCGCTTGAATGTTCTCCCGATGGTTGTGACCGGAGATACTCTCAGGAAGACATGATCCCCCACATCAAACTCTAGAGGTCATCTCCTCTTATCAGCATAGCTCTTCTGTCGACTCTGTGCTGCAAGGAGCCTCTTTTTTATGATTCTGATCTACTCAGAAGTTTGCTCAACAAGATCCGGCCCATACAACTTCCTCTCAGACAACTCTATCCAGCACAACGGTGACTAGCGCTTCCTTCCATACAATGCTTCATACAGAGCCATCTGAATGCTCACATGACAGCTATTGTTATAAGCAAACTCAGCCAATGGAAGATAATAGTCCCATTTTCCTTTGAAGTTGAGGACACATGCTCTCAGCATATCTTCCAATGTCTGAATAGTCGTCTCTGAATGCCCTTCTGTTTGAGGATGGTAGGCTGTGCTAAACCTCAACTGAGTACCCATAGCTTCATGCAGAGCCCTCCAGAATCTAAAAGTAAACTGAGGATCTCTATCGGAGATAATATTCTTCGATGTACCATGGAGTCTCACAATTTCTTTGATGTAAATTTCTACCAGCCTATCTGGAGAGTAGCTAGCATTAATCGGTATAAAGTGTGTTGACTTCGTGAGTTGATCAAAAATTACCCAGATCGCATCATAGCTCCTGATCCAGGGCAGACCCACCACTAGATCCATGGTCACACTCTCCCATTTCCATTCTGGAATTTCTGGACTCTGAAGCAACCCTGGTGGTCTTTGGTGTTCAATCTTCACCTTTTGATAGGTAAGACACCGCACCACATACTTAGTCACATCACTCTTCAACCCTGGCCAATAATACATAGATTTCAGGTTGTGATGCATCTTGGTCCTACTGGGGTGAAGAGTATACTGACTTTTATGAGTCTCATCAAGAATTCTCAATCTCAAATCCGCCTTCAGTAGGACATATATTCTCTTCTGATAATGAACTAGCCCACTAGGCAACAAGTCATAGTCTCAAGTCTCTCCTTGCTCAATCATAGCTCAAATTGAGCCTCTTCAATGTCAGTCCTCAGGTCATTCTCCCCTTGGACCACACCATAACTGTCACACAGGATATCATTCGAGAGATTCAAATCCCAAAAATCCTCTATCAATTTCTTCTCTTGGATCATCATCATTGCTACAAATACCGCCTTCCGACTCAAAGCATCTGTGATGACATTAGCCTTACTCAGATGATATTTGATATCCAGATTATAATCTTTCGGCAACTCCATCCATCGACTCTGTCTCATGTTCAACTCTTTCTGATCATACAGATATTTAAGACTCTTGTGGTTGCAGTACAGTTCTACTGTCACACTATACAGGTAATGACGCCAAATTTTCAATGCAAATACTTTTGCCGTAAGCTCTAGATCATGAGTGGGGTAGTTCATCTCATGC
This sequence comes from Inga oerstediana, assembly GCA_963210345.1. Classification (NCBI taxonomy): domain Eukaryota; kingdom Viridiplantae; phylum Streptophyta; class Magnoliopsida; order Fabales; family Fabaceae; genus Inga; species Inga oerstediana. The sequence continues at coordinate 74,543,537 of OY723405.1, forward strand.
GGTTTCAGCTGTTGAGAGGCATAGGCCACCACTTTTCCCTGCTGCATTAGGACACACCCTAACCCTTGCTTACTCATATAACTGTACATGACGTAAGCCTCACTGGGATCAGGTATAATCAACACTGGTGCCATAGTCAATCTCTCCTTCAGCTCAGTGAAACTCCGCTCACAACATTCTTCCCGCAAAAATGATTGATCCTTCCTCATGAGCTTGGTCATCGGCAATGCAATATGCGAGAAGTTCTGAATGAACCTCTGGTAATAACCAGCAAGACCCAAAAAGCTGTGAATCTTAGAAACAGTTTTTGGCCTTCTCCAATCAAGTATTGCTTCCACCTTATTGGGATCTATTGATACCCTGTCTCGTTAGATCACATGGCCAAGGAACTTCACTTCCGTAAGCCAAAACTTATACTTGCTTAGCTTGGCATAGAGTTGCTTTCTCGTAAGATTCTTAGCACGATTCTCAGATACTACTCATGTTCTTCTCTACTCTTAGAGTATATAAGAATGTCGTCAATAAACACTACCATAAAATGGTCAAGATACTGTAGGAAGATGCGGTTCATATAATCTATGAATACCACCGGTGTATTAGTCAACCCGAAGGGTGTCACAAGGAACTCATAGTGCCCATACCTCGTTCTGAAAGCAGTCTTTGGAACATCCACTGCCTTCACACGCAATTGATGATATTCGGAACTTAGATCAATTTTGGAGAACACACATGAGCAAAATAATTGATCTAACAGGTCATCAATTCTTGGGAGAGGATACTTGTTCTTAATAGTGACCTTGTTAAGTTCTCTGTAATCGATACAAAGCCTCAAGCTTCTATCTTTCTTTTTTAGAAACAACACTGGAGCTCCCCACGGTGATACACTGGGTTGGATGAACCCTTTTTCATGCAATTCTTCAATTTGCTTATTTAGCTCCGCCATTTTGTTATGGGCTATATGGTATGGGGCTTTCGATATCGAACCAGCTCCAGGAACAATCTCAATTGGAAACTGTACTTCCCTTTCTAGAGGTAATCGGCTAAGATCCACTGTAAATACCTCAGAAAATTCTCTTACCACAGGTATACTCTCTAAAGCTTTACCTGACTCTCCTTGAATAGAAAAGAACACCATATACCCTTGGCATCCCTTTTCAAGATATCTTTCTGCTTTAGCCGTTGAAAGTAAATTTAAACTAGCATTCACATTGTTCTCCAGTCGTACATTACAAAAGGTTATCCTCTTATAGCCACAATTAAGCAATACATCATTTGCTGTCAACCAGTCGAAACCCAAAATGACTTCTAGTTGTTGAAGTGGTAAACAGATCAAATCAACTGTAGACTCCCGACCCTCAATTACTATCACACAATTTAAGTAGGCTTCGGTCGTCACAGCCTTGACACCCATTGGCGTCGACACGACCAAATCAAACGGCAATTTATGCACATTCAATCCCAGGCGCTTTACACAGTCATAAGCTATAAACGAATGACTTGCACTCGAATCAAACAAAGTATTTAACTTATTATCACCGAGAAGGATTTTACCTTGTATCAGTTCTGGGGACTTTCGAGCCTCTTTATGTGTCATGGCAAACACTCGACCCTAGTTCTTGGGCCTTTGTTCTATCTGTAGTCGAGGGCACTTAGTAGAAATATGACCCACTTGTTTGCAGTTAAAGAAATCACTTACCCTGCACAGGTTCTACCCAGATGATACTTTCTACATTGATTGCAAACTGGTTCGGCTGGAGGTTTTTGATCACCATGACCCCCAGATTGATATGGCTTTTTGTTACCACCCCCATATGAGGATCCTTGCCCCTTCCGCTTTTGGGAATTATTTGCCTTGCTAGGCTCATTCCGGCTACCATTACGCTTAGATGGGTACATCTTCCTCAGATTGTTCTCAATAATTCTACACTGCTCCACCGCCTTATTGAAGTCAGTGAATAGTTGGGCAGCTAACCTCTTCTTCAGTTTACACCTCAAGCCCCGGATAAGCATATAGGAGCTCCACTCCTTATTATCCTTACTTTAGAGGTAGGAAGAGTATCGTGAGAGCTGAATGAAACGGGAAAGATACTCATCAAAGCTCTCCGTATCCCCCTGCTTGATGGCCAGGAATTCAGATTCCTTCTCAAGTCTCACTGACTTAGGGAAGTACTTCTCATTAAATTGCTCTTGAAACACCTCCCAATTCAATGACACATTCCGGTTCTTCAATGACATGGCGATATTCCGCTACCACCGGTCTGTATCTACCTCTAGCTTGTACACTGCCAGCTTTGCCTTCACCTTCGATGAACACTCGAGGACTTCAAAAATTTTCTCCAACCGGTTTTTCCAGTCCTTAGCAACTTGGGTTTCAAACCTCCCCTTGAACACCGGAGGCATATGCTTGTAAAACTTAGAGACCCAGTATTGTAGGCCTCTTCCCTCATAAACCAGTACCCCTTATGACTCTTGATTGGGCACCGTATGAGATGGGGTCTCTCAAGACCAATTGGACCACTCAGTTGCCTCCTCATGATGAGTCCCTACTTGAGTTTCTTCCTAGGTTTCCTCTTGGGTGGATTGACCCCTCTCAGCATTACGCTTGACTCTTTCTTCTCTGAGCTCTTTTCTTAGCTCAGCTATCATGTCTCGTTGCTCCCGTATGAGATCCATCATTTCTTGTATTGGATCTGGAGGATTGTCATTAAAATCCTCCACTTCTGGGTCCGGTCTGGGTCTCTAGTGAACCATTTTGTCTTTTTAACTCTCTACAATGATTCACCACATCAGTACCATAATAATGTATACACATAGTCTATAACATTTATTTATATCCACAGATAGTAGAAATACTCATGTGTATACACAAACAATCCTAAGTCATCATCTATGACTAAGGTAATCGCTATGGCAACTATCTTAGAAAATTCTACCCTTGCTATCAACTATAGCTCTGATACCACAAATGTATCCCCCTTCACGATAAAGGCCGAGATTAAGTTTATAATCAAGTAATTAAGTGAAATCAGAGACCTTAGATGATTTAGGACTTAAATAAAATCAAACTTCCTAAAATCATATTCTATACAAACTTTTCTAAAACCTGTTCACAAAGGTCTTATACTCATATTACAAATACAAAATTGGCCTGTATGCGTTGATTCCATTCATACATATAAGAGTATAAGGTAAATTCCTGACACACTCAGGTTCCAATCAATAAATAAGAGTTTTATAGAGGCACAAAGCCCATAAACGTTTTCCCTTTTTCTTGGGGATTACACAAAACTGTACTATGAATCCCAATATATACAATTGTTTCCAAAAACATCCAAAAAAATTATACATGATAACCAAATGTTCCAAAAGTAAAACTCCTCGCCCGGAGCTCTAACTACTCTTCGTCATCCACTTGCCTTTAGATCCTTTAGCCTTGTCTAAAAATTTTTTTTTGGAGAGTGATATTCTACGGAATCCCCGTAGTGTCAAATCACTCATAATATGAACAACAACAAAGCATGGAAGAAAATCATCACACAACACATAGCAACTACAACGGCAGTTACAACAGCAAGGGACGGTATGACTCATATCACCCTTACGTTTGTTCACGCTGAAGTGCTCATGCTGTATTGCACAATCACATGATTATATCACATATATCACCACAGTTGGGATCCATATAAAATATTTCACATATACATATAGCCACACTGTCCGGATACTAAATTAGGAATCCATGATTCCACTACGCACCCCTGGCAATTACAACGGTAGATACAACGGCAGGCGCAGGTGTGATAACCATCACCCCCTACGACTGCTCAAACTAAACTGCTCATGCTGTAATGCATTACGGTAGATAACACAATGGCCTCATGCTAAAGATTTTCACATAAAACAATGATAAGTCATACATACCAAGCATCATACACAACATAATTGAAATGTCAATACCTTGATCCTTCCGTGCGTGTCCTGGCACCGGTCTCTACCGAGTAGGGCAAATATCAAATCCTATATTCATAATTAGGGACGAAGTGTCAATTCTCTATTCCAATTCTCAATGACTTCTTATACTTAGTTTGGTTATCATTATTGCTCCTTTAGTAACCATAAATAACCCTATCAATAGCTCTAAAGGGTTGGAAGACTATCCCTAAAGATCCCTTTTTTGAAAGCTCAAAACTGATATTTTTCACTAAGACACTTGAGTGAAGATAGCCTCACTCGAGTGATATTGTACGGATACTCAAGTAAAGGAGACCTCACCCGAGTGATGGTACGGTTTACACTCAGGTACTAGAGAGTGAACAATAGCAAGTGAATACCTTAGAGTACAAGAAACTTTCAGAGACAAGAACACTCAAGCACAGAAAGCAACACTCAAGTGATAGACAAATGCTCACTCGAGTACTAAGAAATATAGCACATAAAGTGAAGACCTGAGAGCACAAAAGCTTTCAAGGATCAGGAGCACTCGAGTAGAACACAAAGGACTCGAGTGATGGCTTAACACTCACAAGTGTTAAGGTATACTCTTGCCTTTATCCATGGAAGTGCAATAAAAACTAGAAGCAAAAGGGAAAATACACTACAACGTTCTAGTGAATCCCATCCTCACCCAAGTGATGTTGATCCCGTACTCGAGTGGACCCTAAATCACTCGAGTGATTCATATCAGAACTAGAAAACGTAGAAGGCATGACAACACTTCCCAACATTTGCCCAATTGATTTTAATGGCCCCAAATTCTTACTCAAGGCTACTCCTACACAAACATACCTACGGAAATCATTGAAACCATCAGAATTCTATTATCATGCTTTGGTTTTGGGCAATATAAACATCCAAATTCCAAAATCATCCAAACCAGACATTTTAATCCCAAATCTATCTATCTATCCCAAACTCACCACAAGGTACTATTTTCATGCCAATGACATACCAAATACCCAATGACACTCATTTTTGAATTTAAGGCCATAAATACCGTAAATTCCAAACTTCATCCGATGGCATGAAACCTAGATAGAAGGATTGGGTTTACTTACCTTATCAACTTTCTCAAAGAAACTTCTTGATTCTCCAACCTCCATAATTCTTTGGAGTAACAAACCAACACCAAATGACAAACTATAACTATCAAAATAGAGCCCTCAATTCAAGGAACAACATTAAAGAAAGGAATTTGGGCAATGAAGGTCATCTTCTTACCTTTTCTCAAGCTTTTCTTCCTTTCCTTTGGGAAACAATGGCCAAGGAAAGAGAGAAATGAGAGAGATGAGTGTTGGAGAGGATGAAATGATGATGATTTCCCCTCCCCATGCTACCAGCCGAATAGGAGAGAAGAGAGAGAGAGAGAGAGAGAAGAAAACAATAAAATATTGCTATTTGACTTTTCTTCAAACACTCTCTCTTCATATGAGCTTGCTATATGTCCTCATTTATTGCTCACTCCAAGTAAGTAACTAATTAGTTACTCTAACTACTCCATTAGCCATTTAGTTACACCTCTCATTCCTTATTAGTTAGTAATTAACTTCCTCATTAATAACTGACTAATTACCCAAAAATTTCATGATTTGGCACATTAATTAAAATTGCCACAAAACACATAATAATTCATATTTAACTTCACACATTATCCACAATAATCATCGTTAGCCCTTAATCAAAATTTGGGCCATTACATCAAGTTATTAATCTCTGGATTAACTTCAAAATCAATAAAAGTTTAATCTTATTAGAACCATTAAATGTATGGCTGAGATAACCAATGGAACATACTCTTTTCACTATCGACTATATTTACTATCTAACAAACATATTTGAATACTCTCAACGGTCACTAAATTCATCCCACCTATAAATATGGAAGTATTCAAGATGGAGCAACTAACGAATGGCAAAATCAATTCTACTCATTAAGTGCTCTGTTTTTGCCTGAAATTCTTATTGCTCTTCAGTATTCATTTATCAACTCTTTGAGGGAGAGTTTTACAACCTTATTTATTACTCTTGTAAAGAGAATCTCAAGGTAGTTGGACCTTGAGTAAGGGTATCTTCGTACAAAGTGTAAGGGGGAGTGAGTGTCTTGTTGATGAAGTCTCTTATACTGTGGTGCCAATAACCCATTGAATTTTGGAAGTCTAGTAAAAATCTCAAAGGCGCTCTAAGGAATGGATGTAGGTGAAGAGGTTAAGACTGAACCAGTATAAACTCTGGTGTACACTTAGGTGAAATTTCTCCAACTCTTATCTTTTAATTAAGTTTTTTTTTGTGATTCTTTTAAATTTTTAATATCACCCAATTCACCCGCCTCTTGGATGAAACTATTGACACTAACAAGTTTTATCTCGGCCTTGTCTTCTTGTTTCGGGCTTAACATCCTAAGAAAGATCCTATGGCGAGCATGGGTGAAGGAATACTACCATATGGTGCCTCCATCACTAGACCACTTGGGTTTAGTGGAGAACATTTCTCCTTCTGGAAGGAAAAATTCAAAGTATTTGTAATGTCCACTAAATATGGACTATAGGAGGTGATTCAATATGGAGATTATGAGCCAATAAAGACTGTGGACAATGTCACAGTTTTAAAAACACTAGCAGAGTTTGATGACAATGATAAGAAATTTGTAACACTCAATAGGAAGGCAATTCTTATGATTCAAAGTGTCTTGAGTCAAAAAGAATATTTAAGAATTTGTACACTTCCTTCTGTTAAGGATATGGGGCAAGCTCTAGAGATAACTCACGAAGGTACTTCTGGAATCAAAGAAAATAGAGTCAACAATCTTATCATAGAATACAACTTGCTCAGAATGAAATAAGGAGAAACAATAAATGAGTTTGAACTTAGATATACCCATCTTGTAAATCAATTAGGTGCACTTAGGAAATTCTATTATCAAAGGTCCTAAGTGAGAAAAATACTAAATATTCTTTTAAAAGAATGGGAAGCCAAAGTCACAGCAATAGAAGAGGCCAAGGGAAAATCAATGAGTTCAGTGGCTTCCTTATTTGGGAGTCTTTCTGAATATGAAAGCAAGCAGAAGTTTAATTGTAAATTAAAGGAGATTGATGAAAAGAAAAATAAAGGAGTAGCCCTAAATGCAATCAAGGAAGAAAAGGAATATAAGGAATAAGAAGAAATTGATGATGATAAAATGTGCCTTATGGTAAAAAGATTCAAAAAAATTTACAAGAAAGGCCAGGGCTTTTAAAACTTCTATAAGGCAGGAACTAGCAATAGAAAAGAAATAAAGGAGCAAATTATCTGCTATGAACATCAAATCAAAATACTCAGAGTATATGGAAAACAAAGAAAAGAAAAAGAATAAATATTTCAAGAAAAAGGCTTTTGTCTCAACCATATGGGGAGACAACTCCTCTGATAAAGAGAGTGACGATGAAGAAGTTGCCAACATCTGCTTGGTAGCTTAAGATGAATCAAAGGATGAAGAGGTAAATGATTATATCCTTACTTATAATGAATTACATTTTGAATATAATGCATTACATTCTGATTTCATCAAAGTTATTATGGAGTTAGTTAGCTATAAGAAACAGGTTAAACTACTTAAAGAAAAACTGAAAGAACCTAGTATAAAATCTTGTAATAAATATCAAAATTTAGAAAAGAAAAACAATGATCTTACTGAAACACTTGAGAAGTTCCTTAAGGGAAGTAAAATGCTTAATGTGATTTTGAAAACTCAGAGATTTACCAATGATAGGTATGGAATTGGATATGATCTAAAGGCAGACAAAAAGAATGGGAAGAAAAAAATAGGTGGAAAAACCTTTTTGAATTACTTTCAACGTTCTGTCCATGTATCTAATCCTTTCACACATTGTAATTTCTATAGTAGAAAAGGACATTATACTTCCTTTTATTTTCATAAAAAAGAAGGAAGAAAAGGAACCTATAAGTGGGTACCTAAGGGATCACATGTTCCAAAAGTGATTTATACTAACCCAAAAGGACCCATGAAAGTATATGTAATATCTCGAATTTTGGGCCTAGAGACTTGAGGATATGCCTATATCAGGAAGACGACTAAGCCTAATTTGGGAAGAGTCCTAAGAATGTCGAGAGATAGAAAGACTCAAGGGGAGTATGTGATCCAGCCCTACTGGGCAGAGGGCCCAATATGCATAGATAATAGGATCAAAGTGTCGGTGTAGATATGCATAGGATAGATATACGATGCCATTGAGTTGGTAGAAGATGTCACCCAGTTATGTCATAAGGTAAGGGATGGATTAGTTGGGCAAAATAGGTCGGTGTTGGTTTGCACATGGCATTTGCAGAGGGGAATAGACACTAGTATGAGGTGCTATGTGGGCCACACATATACTTTGACTTGGCATCATTTCATGGGCCTCAGTATGCATGAAGCAACCCTGAGTATGTCTATAATAGAATCCCGAGTATGCATCGATAAAGCAACTTTATTAAAGTAACTTTAATAAAGTAAGTAATGATGACTCATGATGACACATCTTTTCTATTGGCTAAGTAAGAAAATGACAAGTGTCCCATAATCATTACCAAGTACAAGGTTACTTTTGTGTTGGTCAAATGAGCAGGTGACAAGTATCCCTCATCATTACACCCACTTTATGCCTTTTGTGTTGGCATCTTCGGAGTGCACCACCTAGCATTTGAGTTTGGGGAATCCACCGGTCCCCTATCCGATCAAGTACTGTATTTCTTGAACACTGCGCCAGGAGTCTAGGGAAATTGTTAGGTCCCTTTCTTCCCCTGACCATTTATGCGCCACCTAAGAGAGAGAAAGAGAAAAGAAGATGCTTTTAGGACAATTGTCATCATTTGAAGTAAGATTAGGACACATGGCATTATAGGATTAAAGCAAGTGATACATGTCACTTTATGAAAACTCAACTCTCTCTTTCTTCTCGTGTTAAGTTTTGTCCAAGAGGCATAAAATAAAGAGAAAAAATGAGAAAATTAAGGAAGAAATAGAAAGAAGAGTGAAGGAGAGTGAATAGTAAACATTCCTGAGCTCCGGAGCCAATTCTAACCCTGAATCGTCATTATCGTTCGATAAGTTCTTCAGGAAAGTTGTTCTACTCATTGAGAACTTCATTTCTATGGTCTCTATTTTCTTATTAGAGGTGTTTTGTATTGTCTAGCTAGCTGGAGTGCCGCCAGAATACTGAACCGATTGTAAAAATGTGAAGAGGTAAGCCTCGGCTTTATTTTGAACCGATTGGTTTGTTGCTTGGATGAGTTTTCATAGGGGTGGGGTGCTGTTCATATTTCAACAGAGGGATATTTTTGAAGGTGTTTATGGTTAAATAATGATTTATGATGCTTTTGGAAGTTTAAGTTAAAGTTGTCTGAATTTGTTTTCTGGAGGTAGAGAGCTTGTAACGTGTTTTTGATCAGTCAAACTTAATCCAAATGTTATGAGATTTTATAGGGTTTAGGGTGAAATTAGACATCTTAGGCTTTAATTTGATAGGTAATATGAGCCATTCACTACTGGAAAAATCACTTTTAAGACCAGTTAAAAAAAATTTAGACCGGTTCTTGATCCGGTCTTGATACAGCCGGTCTTAAAAGTCTGCTACTTTTTAGACCGGTTATAGAACAGGTCTTAAAAATTTTTTTTAAGATCGGTTATTTTAAAACCGGTCTAAAAATAACTATTTTTAGACTGGTTATTAGAGGAACCGGTCTAATAGGTTCAAATTTTAGATCGGTTTTCTGAAAAGTATTACTTTTTAGACCAGTTTTGCAGAAAACCGGTCTTAAAATTTCAACTTTTTAGACTGGTTCTCTCCAAAGCCAGTCTTAAATGTACTTTTCAGACTAGTTTTGGAGAGAACTGGTCTTAAAAGTTGAATTTTTTTTAAATTTTCATTTAAAAGATATACCCAGCAAGCCATTTCCCCTGTTAAAACATTTCACTCAGCAAGCAGTAGCCAGTTCAAGGACATTCAAATAAATCTTCTTCTCTTACAAATTATATAACTAACATCTTAATGACATGTGAGTGACTCAAAACTCATTGGAAAATATTAAAACTTAACTCCCTTATGCTTAAACAATGCTGGCCGTAACAGAAGCAAGGAAAACAACCATGAATAATAAACTCACAATCATAGACAGAATCATAATGTAAGGAAATCATACAACCATGACAATACTGTTTTGACCAAGTTCCTTATCTTTTCACTGACATACATACATCAAAGATTAAATTACATTAATGACAATGCTAATATTCATTAGGGCTAAAATAGTTTGTACACACTCTTCTCAGGCTGATGATCACTAGCTGGCCTGGCTTTAGGGAATCTACACTAAGACGTACACCTCATATCCTTCATTTTCCTGTGACGACAACAAAAAAGTAGTTATATATATACACCAATAACAATATACATAATTCAAATATAGTTCATGATAATTATTTTAGCTAACTAACCTTCAATGTATTTTTATAAAGGGATATCCTCCCATATCCCTTCATGATGATCGTTTCTTGTGCCGTGTTCATTGTCTGCTTCATCTCCTTCATTCAATTATGGTAAACCCCTATAAAAAGGAGTCTCAAGAAGATCATTCATTGAATGACTTTCCTGATTAATATCAACGACCCTTTTTCCTTGGAGAGCTACAGACCATATTTTATTTACTTGATCAGTAACACAGAACACTTGTTTCGCTTGATATGCCATAATAAAAGGTTCATCTCTAAAACTTCTACTATTCAAATCAACTAATGTAAATCTCAACTGATCAATCATCACACCATTGTTGACATCAACCCACTTGCATTTGAAAATGGGAAGTTGAACTTTAACATAATCAACCACCCAAATCTCTTCAATCACCTAATAATAAGGTATTGCTGCCAATCTAGGATTCTTATCTTTTAAAATAAAGAAGTGCATAGATTCAGCTACTAACATAACCCCACTATTCTGGACAGTGCTCCTATCATCAAGGGACTTCATGTAAAATGTATAACAATTGATAACAAATGAATTCCAACTTATAATATCAGCCTCAGGACCACGTGCTAACCATTTAATTGTATTAGAAACACATTCTTTGCCATCAACATTTTGTTTGAACCAATGTACAAAAGTTTTGTATGCTCCCTAATTAACCTTTGTTCAGTCATTCGACTATTTCCTTTTCGTACAATTTCTTTACGAGCATTAAGTAATCTTGAACTTCATCAACATTATTCAAGATGTACAAGTGGACTTGTTGCAATTCATCATGATCCATACTCTTTACTGAAGCCCCGCGTCTACTGGCTTCTTTGTCACGACGTTCAAGAAGTCCAATGTGTCCTACATTTGACAAGTAATCTTGACAAAACTCCATGGCTTTTTCAGAAACATATTTCTGAAAAATAGATACTTCAGGCCGGTTAGGGTTCTTCGCATACCCTTTTAGGATTTTCATAGTTCTTTCAATTGGGTACATCCAACGTAAATAGATAGAGCCACACAACTTGATCTCCCTGATTAGATGAACAATTAGATGTACCATGATGTCACAAAAAGAAGGAAGAAAAAGCTTCTCAAGCTGGCACAAGATCAGATATCCTTTATTTCTAGTTTATCCAATTTTTCTGTCTCAATGACTTTTCTACAAATAACATTGAAGAAGAAACAAAGTCTAGTCAAAATATGTTGAAGATCATATTCAGCAATGCCTCGAATAGCTACTGGGAGCAGTTGTTGCATTAAGACATGACAATAATGAGACTTTAGCCCCACTAACTTCAAGTCTTTCATCGACACAAGCTTCCTAACATTTGAAGAATACCCTGAAGGAACTTTGATGCGATGTAAACACTGACAAAATCTTCTTTTCTCATCCTTAGACAAAGTATGAGCAGCTGGAGGATAAAAAGTTCTCTTACCATATGGCTTTGGATGCAAGTTTTCTCGTATCCCCATTTCCTGCAAATCTAATCTTGCCTTCACGCCATCCTTAGAACTACCTTGTATGTTAAGTAGTGTCCCAACAATACTATCACAAACGTTTTTCTCCACATGCATGAAATCAATACAGTGTCTCACATCAAGCTTTAGCCAATAAGGAAGATTGAAGAAGACAGACCTCTTTTTCCATTTACTATTTTTATAGTCTTACCAAAGATAACATTCATATTTTTCATCTTTTCATAAAATTGCTCCCCAGTCAATGCCTTCAGAGCATCTTCAAACTCTTGTCCACCAAAAAAAGCTTTCTTTAATCTGCGATACGGGTGGCCTCATCTAAGAAATCTCCTATGGCCAAGATAAACTGTCTTTCTTCCATGTTGAAGTTGATGGTAGCATGTTCCTTCTTCACAAATTGGATATGCTTTATGGCCTTTAACACTATAGCTTGACAAGTTTCCATATGCAGGGAAGTCATTTATAGTACAAAAGATCATGGCTCGCATTTTAAAAACCTCCTTCTTGTTCGTGTCAAAAACATCAACACTTTCATCCCACAACTCTTTCAAGTCTTTGATCAAGGGCTCCAGGTAAGCATCTATATCATTTTCAGGTTGTTTTGGTCCTGAAATCAACATAAAAAATAACATGATGTACTTTCGTTTTATGCATAACAGAGGAGATAAGTTGTAAATTACCAACAGAATAGGCCATGAACTATGTATACTGCTCAGGCTACCAAAAGGATTCATGCCATCCGTGCTAAGCCCAAGCCTAAGGTTCCTAGGCTCTTCACCGAAGGCAGGAAATAATTGATCGATTTTCTTCCATTGAGAAGAATCAACCGGATGTCGAAGCTTTCCATTGGATATCCTCTCATCCACATGCCATCTCAAATTTCTTACATCATTTTCATTAGCAAACAAGCGCTTGAACCTTGGATGATTGGAAGGTAGCACAATACTTTTGCAGGATTGTTATTTGATTTGTACCTTGGTGTTTCACATATCGGACACTGTTGTTCCTCTTCATGCTCTTTTCTATACAATATACAATCATTAGGGCATGTATGGATCTTTTTATACTTCATCCCTAGTAGACTTAATATTTTCTTAGCATCATATTATTGAGAAGGCAACACATTATCATCTGGAAGCATGTCCTTAAAAGCCTCAAGTATTTCTGAAAAACTCTTATCGCTCCATCCATTCTGTGCTTTCAAGCTTACCAATTTCAATACTGCTTTCAACAATTGGTACTTTTTACACCCTGGGTACAACGGCGTCTTAGCATCACTACACATATTACCATATGCATGTGATTGCTCAAAAGCCTCTTCTCCTACATCATGAATAATATCCTCTATCCGATCATCCGTATCCTTGTCATTATCATCAAAGTTCACTCCCCCCTCTTGAGATGAACTTAGCATTTCTAATTCTTTACCATGCCATACCCATACTGTATAACTCTTACAAAATCCTTCACAAATTAAATGTGTATATATCTCTACAGTACTTAGTCGCTTCTCATTCAAACATACTACACAAGGGCAATAAAACTTCCCACTACTATCATCGGCATTTCTACTAGCGAAGTCTAAAAAACCCCTCACCCCATTATCATATTCAACACTCGTTCGCTTAACATTTATCCAACCATGATCCATATATATCTTAACACTTCTAGCACCCTATATCCAACAACAAAAGGATAAACAAAAAAAACAACAACAATAGAGTTTTAGATATTTCAACGAAATTAACAGGCACCATTTGAAACTAGTATTGTTTTAACAAACCAATAACACTGACAATAATCAAACAATCGCACTAATTTAAAACAGAACATAAAGTGGTATTAATCCAAGCCAAATATCATAGGGATGTAATTAAAAGTCAGAGTATATATCTAAAAAGCATGTGCATATTTAATTTTTTCCAGATTACGGTTAAGTGCTCAAAGCAACAAAAAGAACCATTTTTCATAGAACATTATTAATTATTGAACAACGTACAACTAAATAACATATCGAACACAACCTGATTGAAGACCAAAGAGTGAGCTTCAACGCAAAGTCACGGTGGCATCAACTGAGGTTAAAATGAAGTCCTCAAATTCATGGCATTGACAAAAGGAAGTTAAGTCAGAGGAGAATGGTCACTGCGGAGAATAGAGGTGGCGGAGGAGAAGACTGACAATAATCAAAGAACAGTAATGACGAACACAGCAACGACAGCGGTAATGATGGAGGAAAGTTGAGCAAATGAGGGACGGAACGCCATGGATGAGTTCAGAACAAGCACGGACAGAGCTCACAGAGAAATGGCAAAAAGAGAAGAATGAGTTCATAAAGCGCGCGTGTAACATCCCGATTTTTGACTAAGGACTAATGATAATTATCGGGAATAATTATGTGCTTTGTGGCAATAATAATTAATATGCCATAATTATTGGAAATTGAAATAGTGAAATTGTTGGGAATTAGTTAGTGATTAATAGAGAAATTAATTACTAGCTAAGAGGAAATGAGATGTGTGATTAAATAATCAATGGCTAGGATTGATTGTGTAGTTGAGCATGGGGCATGATCAAGTGTAGGTGCATGCATGTGAGCCCATGTGAGTTGAAGGGAGATGGTGACAAGTGGCAAAGTGTGGGCCCTTGGATGTGGGATAAGTGATGACACATCATCATCATCTTCATCTCCTCTCTTCTCTCTCTCGTTTTCTCTCTCTTCTCTTCCTTCCTCCATTTTCGCTGAATGTGCTTGGGAGAGGGAAAGGAAAAGTGGAATTTTGAGGTAAGCAAATGGCCTCTTTTGCTCAAACACCATTCATAAATGTTGATCCTTGAGTGATGGGCTTCATTTTGGTGTGTATTGTGTAGCCATTTGGTGCTGATTTGTGCTACACGAAAATATGGGGTTTGGAGAATCAAAGAGTGTCTTTGAGAATGTTGATAAGGTATGTGAAACCACTCCTTCTATCTATGTTTCATGCCAAATGATTATGTTTGGAATTTCTGGAATTATTGCCCTAATTGTGAAAATATGGGTAATGGGTAGTTTGGCATGATATGGCATTGGAAATGGTATATTGGTATGAGTTTTGAATAGATAGAATGGATTGGGGATTGAAATGTGTAAGGATAATGATTTGGAAAATGGGTGATTATGATGCCCTAGACCAAAGCTTGTTAATGGAATGGGAATTGGGTAATTCTGTTGATTCCATTGAATTCAGTGAGTGATTTTGTGTGGGAGTGGCTTTGGTAGAGGTTTTTGGTCCCTTTGGATCAATTGGGCAAGAGTTGGGGAAATGTGGTATGTTTGCTGCGTTTTCCTGGAATCTGATAGATTCACTCGAGCAGACAGGTGTGTGCTCGAGTGAGGGATGAATGTTGCTCGAGTGAGGAAGAACCTGCTCGAGTGATAGGTGAGTTTTCCCTTGTGTGGCTTCGAGTGCACCTGGGAATTATGAGCTCTGCTCGAGCACATCGCTTTGTGCTCGAGTGAGGGAAGAACATGCTCGAGAAAGAGCATGGCCTGCTCGAGTGATAGTGGGAGTCCAGAGTGAAGGATTGCTCTCGGGTGGATACTCGCGGGCAAGGTGCAAGAAGTGTGCCTTCTCACTCGCGGGTGGTGGGCATCTGCTCGCGGGTGAGAGGTGTGTGCTCGCGGGTGGAGGGCATCTGCTCGAGTGAGCCGTGTGTGCTCGCGGGTGTGCTCGCGGGTGAGGTGTGCTTCAGGTAGGAGTGTGCTCGCGGGTGTGAGGTGTGCTCGCGGGTGTGGTTTTGTGCTCGAGTGATCCGGTGCTTGGAGAGCTTTGGGTGCTCTCGGGTGCTCACTCGCGGTCTCACTTCCTCTTGTGCTCGGGTGTTGTCCGTACGCGTGCTCGAGTGAGAGCATCTGTGCTCGAGTGATGTCCGTACTTGTGCTCGAGTGAGAGCTTCTGTGCTCGAGTGAGGCAGTGAAAAATATCAAGTTTAAGTGTTCAAAAGGGGATCTTTGGGGATAGTCTTCCAACCCTTTAGAGCTATGGATTGAGGTGTTTGAGGGCACTTAAAGGGCAATAATGATAACCAACTTGAGTGTCTAAATGTAAAGGAATTGGAAAAGGGATTAATCCTATGTCCTTGATTATGGTTATAGGATTTGATGATTTACTGGAGCGTGAGCAGCCGGAGCTGGAGCTTACGTGGAAAAGAGTGTAGGGAACTTACCTCTCCTGCATGTATTGATAATTGTATTTGTGTATTGATGCATGTTATTGCTTTGCGTGATTATGTGAAACATATGAGAATGATTGTAGCTCTGTTTCTATTTATACTATGGCCATGAGTATGTTATGTGAGCATTGAGCATGCGGATATATCATTATGTGAACATGAGCTATTGTGATGCAAGCATGTCATGCATTAAATACTTATCTTACATGCATATTGGTATTTGTTTTCCTACTGAGATTCCCCAGAATCTCACCCTCCCCTATCAACCTTTTAGACAGGGAAGGAAGATTGAGGATGAAGCAAGCATCCAAGGACGAAGAGGACTCGTTTTGGGTGAGAGCTTAGGAGTTGGTTATCAATGTGTAATTGGGATTGTGTATGTGATTATATGGATCAGTAATTGAGAATGTATTCGGATAAATTGTGTAATCCCTGTTATTTGAATTGTATGGGCTAATGTGCCCTATGATTATTGAGCGAAGATATGATCCCGGAATTGTCGGGAATTTATATTGCGTACTCTGATAATTGTATAAATGTAATTTATCTTCGCATAGTAATTATATTCGGTGTGTAAATATGAGACCGTGTTGTAAATGATTTCGAAATGCATTCATGAAAAACCCCGTCTGGTTGATGGGTTTATAAAGGTTGTTTTGTCTTATTGGTCTCTATTTCACGTTAATCGTATAATCCGGATATTAATTACGGCAGGGGGTTACATTTTTGGTATCAGAGCTACAGTTCCTGGCAAACTTGGGAATTTGCTAGGATAGCTCTATTAGATCTCTACCTTGGTGGTAGATGATGTTCTGTGATAGTGATTATGTATACACATGTGTGAATTGTTATTGTGGACATAAGAGATTTGTGGAATATGTGTATACATTGTTGGTTAGTCTTGAGTGGCGAATCATTGTGTAATCGAAGGATATAGTGATTCGTCTGAGAATCTAGGGTGTATACCTAGAGGTGGAGGAAAATGATTTCCCTAGATGTTTTGATGTTGAAGCTCTAGGTATCGTGACTAACCTAGATGTTGGGTATGAAACCCAAGGTGGTATGATGTTACATGTAGTAATGTCATACTGATCTTGTGTGTGAAAAAGCCTTAAGACCTAGGGGACCGGTGTGCCTTAGGCTGACAGAGATATTTGAGTTCATGCTGGAGTGGATGAGGCTCTGTGGATTTGAGGGAAGTAATTTCCCAGTTCAACTGAGGTTGAAAGTTTGGATAGATGAATGGTGATCCAAGGATTAGACTCAATAACTGGGTTGATTCTTAGGAACTGGATTTGACCTCAATGGTCTGTGGTGCCAGGGTATGGTACTAGAAGTGAATTGAATTGTGTATCAGGAATTCTGAGAGTGTTGGTTGTTGATCCAGCACAGGGAGAAAGTTATCTACGGAGGATTCGGATCGGAGAGCGCTATCTACGGGGACTTTTGATCGGAGAGGGCTACCTACGGTGACGTCTGACCGGAGCGGCTGTTTGTGAATTCATCACCTGCGGCCCACTGGGGGTGTGTATGGCACACAGTGGGAGGACCGTGCCTTTGGGGCGGTGGGAATACGGGGGATATGTGTGAGTCCTGGGTGGTGGGTTAGCCCATGAGGGGTGAGACCAGCCAGCTCAGCCACCTGGCAGCCCCATGTACGTGAGCGGGGTGGGCACCGGCGCGGGGCATCCCTTGAGGGGGGTAAAACCGGGGTGTGACTATGTTTGTGAAAGCCTCCATGACGACAAACCCTAGAGTGCAGCCACCGTGATAACGAACCGTGGAGAGCGATAGCCGTGACGTTGAATCGTAGAATAGAGCTCTGGGGACGTTGGGAGTATGGGATCTCAACGAAGCGTTGATTATGGCTTTGAATGATTCGAGTTGAACTGAGCCAAGATTTGGTGTAGATTATGACTGTGGTCAGGTGATGTAGGAGATTCCTATGGGACTCCTGTTAAGTCAGCTTGACATTGTGAATGCACAGATGAGGAGTGTGACCTCAGAGTGTGCAGCGGAAGCGTGGGAATGTAATATGTGCGAGAACCGTGCTGAGCAGAAGCTCGAGGTTGCTGTGAGAATGATATGATGACTATGGCTTCGGGAGGTAAAACTTCGGGGTCAAGTTGTGTTGTGCAAAGGGGTCTTGAAGGATCTCAGTACGTAAAAGAGAATCTGTAATATGTGTTGATGTGAATGTGTATTGTAGTCTCCCTCGCGGCCCAAGGGGTTGAGGCCCAGTTGGGAGGGTAAGGCGTGAGTGCCTAGGCCCATACGGAGGGTACCAGCCGCCGGGAAATGTGAGTACCGGGGTGGGCATCCAGCCGCCGTGAAATGTGAGTAGCGAGGTGGGTGTGACAATAAAGACGGAAATGTGCGGAATTCATGTGAGTCCTGGGTTGATGCCCAGCTACTTGCCACACCCGAATGGTAGTACGGGTGGTACTACGGTCGGTGCCGTAGCCGGTTGTGCCGGAGTAGGCGTCCCCGAGAGCACCGGCGGGGGATGTGACAGATTGCAGCGTGAGCAATTCAGCGGGAGCCGTATAGGGAGTGACAGTGGTCATCTCTAGTTCGGCCGTTGAACTGCCGTCGTAACCTACATGGATGATGTGAATCCGACCCGTGTGAGGGCGGCGTTTGTGAAACCAGCCGTGGGCTGTGTGTGAATCTTGCCTATGTGGCTTGAGTATGGAATGTTGTATATGGATCCCGGCTGTGGTGAGTCTTGGGCGAGCTGCGGTGAGCCCAATGGACCGCGCTGCGGTGGGTCCAGCATCCTTACCCACTCCACTTGGGTTGGAGCCCAGTGGTGCGGTAGGCCGGTTGGCTGAAGGGGGGATGTGACATATTACAGCGTGTGCAGGTCAGCGTGAGCCGTTTAGGGTTTGACGATGGTCATCTCTAGCTCGGCCGTTGGACAGCCGTTGTAGTTGTTTTGTGTGGTGCAAGGGAATGAAGGTGGTGTTGGGAGATTGAGACTCTCAACCGGTCGCCTGGATAGAAGAGATTGAGATTCTAGGTGGACCATTACGGTAGGGTGCTTTGGATAGAAGAGATTGAGATTCTGGAGTGACCTGATGATGTGATATGTGTTGTGATGTGAATGCCGGAAGGGCAAAGTGAATTTGTCAAGAACATTGCGATTGAGACCCAAAAGTCCCGGATGGGTGAGGGTAATGCCGTGGAATTCGATACGGCAATGTGATTGTTGTGAATACCCGAAAGTCTCGGTTACCACTAGTGGAATCATTGGTGGGTGTACGGGTGAGGGTAATGCTGTGGAAGTGAATACAGCGAAGGCCTAAGTGCTGGTATATACGGCTGAGGCTGTTGTTTGAAATGAGTTGGTGATGTTGTTGAGTTATTCCAGGATGGAATCACTAGATTGAGTTGAGCAGGTTGGTGGCCTGTGCCACCTAACTGCCGAGATCTTACGATATGGCTCATGAATTAGAGTCACCGGATGTTGAGATGCGCTAGCCACTCATAAATGTGGAGGGCTTGCGACGATTGTGGTTATGAGATGATAGAATGTGTGGCAATCGTATGTGGAGGCGATTGCACTTGTTTGGAAATAGTGTGATGATTGTATTTGGATAGCAATCGTGAAATGGGCCGATTGCAGTTTATGGCAACTAGGGTTGCATTTATGGTTTAAGATTCTTACAAGAATCAAGTTGAGACGCTCCATTGTGTGAGTGGTCTAGAGGAGACCATCCCAATATGGAATAAATTGTGAAACGGAAGCTGTCGTGAAGAAGCATCCGATGGTTATGTCCTTAGTGGTGGAACAAATTTCGAGGACGAAATTTATTGAACGGGGGGAGAAATGTAACATCCCGATTTTTGACTAAGGACTAATGATAATTATCGGGAATAATTATGTGCTTTGTGGCAATAATAATTAATATGCCATAATTATTGGAAATTGAAATAGTGAAATTGTTGGGAATTAGTTAGTGATTAATAGAGAAATTAATTACTAGCTAAGAGGAAATGAGATGTGTGATTAAATAATCAATGGCTAGGATTGATTGTGTAGTTGAGCATGGGGCATGATCAAGTGTAGGTGCATGCATGTGAGCCCATGTGAGTTGAAGGGAGATGGTGACAAGTGGCAAAGTGTGGGCCCTTGGATGTGGGATAAGTGATGACACATCATCATCATCTTCATCTCCTCTCTTCTCTCTCTCGTTTTCTCTCTCTTCTCTTCCTTCCTCCATTTTCGCTGAATGTGCTTGGGAGAGGGAAAGGAAAAGTGGAATTTTGAGGTAAGCAAATGGCCTCTTTTGCTCAAACACCATTCATAAATGTTGATCCTTGAGTGATGGGCTTCATTTTGGTGTGTATTGTGTAGCCATTTGGTGCTGATTTGTGCTACACGAAAATATGGGGTTTGGAGAATCAAAGAGTGTCTTTGAGAATGTTGATAAGGTATGTGAAACCACTCCTTCTATCTATGTTTCATGCCAAATGATTATGTTTGGAATTTCTGGAATTATTGCCCTAATTGTGAAAATATGGGTAATGGGTAGTTTGGCATGATATGGCATTGGAAATGGTATATTGGTATGAGTTTTGAATAGATAGAATGGATTGGGGATTGAAATGTGTAAGGATAATGATTTGGAAAATGGGTGATTATGATGCCCTAGACCAAAGCTTGTTAATGGAATGGGAATTGGGTAATTCTGTTGATTCCATTGAATTCAGTGAGTGATTTTGTGTGGGAGTGGCTTTGGTAGAGGTTTTTGGTCCCTTTGGATCAATTGGGCAAGAGTTGGGGAAATGTGGTATGTTTGCTGCGTTTTCCTGGAATCTGATAGATTCACTCGAGCAGACAGGTGTGTGCTCGAGTGAGGGATGAATGTTGCTCGAGTGAGGAAGAACCTGCTCGAGTGATAGGTGAGTTTTCCCTTGTGTGGCTTCGAGTGCACCTGGGAATTATGAGCTCTGCTCGAGCACATCGCTTTGTGCTCGAGTGAGGGAAGAACATGCTCGAGAAAGAGCATGGCCTGCTCGAGTGATAGTGGGAGTCCAGAGTGAAGGATTGCTCTCGGGTGGATACTCGCGGGCAAGGTGCAAGAAGTGTGCCTTCTCACTCGCGGGTGGTGGGCATCTGCTCGCGGGTGAGAGGTGTGTGCTCGCGGGTGGAGGGCATCTGCTCGAGTGAGCCGTGTGTGCTCGCGGGTGTGCTCGCGGGTGAGGTGTGCTTCAGGTAGGAGTGTGCTCGCGGGTGTGAGGTGTGCTCGCGGGTGTGGTTTTGTGCTCGAGTGATCCGGTGCTTGGAGAGCTTTGGGTGCTCTCGGGTGCTCACTCGCGGTCTCACTTCCTCTTGTGCTCGGGTGTTGTCCGTACGCGTGCTCGAGTGAGAGCATCTGTGCTCGAGTGATGTCCGTACTTGTGCTCGAGTGAGAGCTTCTGTGCTCGAGTGAGGCAGTGAAAAATATCAAGTTTAAGTGTTCAAAAGGGGATCTTTGGGGATAGTCTTCCAACCCTTTAGAGCTATGGATTGAGGTGTTTGAGGGCACTTAAAGGGCAATAATGATAACCAACTTGAGTGTCTAAATGTAAAGGAATTGGAAAAGGGATTAATCCTATGTCCTTGATTATGGTTATAGGATTTGATGATTTACTGGAGCGTGAGCAGCCGGAGCTGGAGCTTACGTGGAAAAGAGTGTAGGGAACTTACCTCTCCTGCATGTATTGATAATTGTATTTGTGTATTGATGCATGTTATTGCTTTGCGTGATTATGTGAAACATATGAGAATGATTGTAGCTCTGTTTCTATTTATACTATGGCCATGAGTATGTTATGTGAGCATTGAGCATGCGGATATATCATTATGTGAACATGAGCTATTGTGATGCAAGCATGTCATGCATTAAATACTTATCTTACATGCATATTGGTATTTGTTTTCCTACTGAGATTCCCCAGAATCTCACCCTCCCCTATCAACCTTTTAGACAGGGAAGGAAGATTGAGGATGAAGCAAGCATCCAAGGACGAAGAGGACTCGTTTTGGGTGAGAGCTTAGGAGTTGGTTATCAATGTGTAATTGGGATTGTGTATGTGATTATATGGATCAGTAATTGAGAATGTATTCGGATAAATTGTGTAATCCCTGTTATTTGAATTGTATGGGCTAATGTGCCCTATGATTATTGAGCGAAGATATGATCCCGGAATTGTCGGGAATTTATATTGCGTACTCTGATAATTGTATAAATGTAATTTATCTTCGCATAGTAATTATATTCGGTGTGTAAATATGAGACCGTGTTGTAAATGATTTCGAAATGCATTCATGAAAAACCCCGTCTGGTTGATGGGTTTATAAAGGTTGTTTTGTCTTATTGGTCTCTATTTCACGTTAATCGTATAATCCGGATATTAATTACGGCAGGGGGTTACAGCGCGATCTGGGCGCAGGAGTAAAAATAAGGGCAAAAAATCTTACCTTTAAGACCGGTTTTTATTAAAATTAAAAGAATGAAATTTCACATTAAAGACCGGTTTTGTACAAATCGATAAAATTTTTAAGATTAAAAATGTTTTAACATTTAAGACCGGTTTGTAAACCGGTCTTAAATGTTAAAACATTTTAAATTCATAAAAATTTTAACATTTTAAGACCGGTTTTATTAATAACCAGTCTAAATAAATTTTTTAAGACCGGTTTTTTTAAGAACTGGTCTTAGAAGTTCAATATAATTTCAAAACTGCCACCACGTAAATTTTTAAGACCTTATCGCCAAAACCGGTCTAAATGTGGTGGTCTAAAAAGGGTTTTTTCCAGTAGTGATTTGGACTAGTAGATTGAAAGTTATGATTTTTCAAAGTTTGACCTTGATTCTAGAATGAATTCTGTGACAGTTTAGGTTTAATGAATTTCTTTAAAATGTGTGGTTGTAAGTGATGCTCTGGGATATTTTTTCCTTAAAGTAGACTTAAAGAGCTTTTTATAGAAACTGGAAGCAATTCATTTGGATTTTTCTAGAATTAGTTATGATTTTTCAAAATTAAGTGAAAAAACTACCAACTTTCTAGAATAGTGCGAAATTGAAAAAGTAATGACATTTGGTAATAAAGTTAGCCTTCAATGGTTAAGTAAAGCCCATAAAGTTAGTGTGGGCCCATTAAATACTCATTAGGTCTAATGTGTTAACTTTAATGGTTAACTAACCAAGGTGTCTTGGGTTATTAAAATTTGGGACAAGTATAGGCCCAAAGAATAAAGACAAGTCCTTGAGGCTACTGGATATTTATTTATCATGACTCTAATAATATAGCTATTTATCTAGGGCCATGAAATGACAAAGAAGAGGCATATAAGCAACTTCAGTCGTTGGAAGAAAAGGTACAAAAAGGGGACTCAAAGACAATAGGTAGTGAACTTGCTTGCATGAATGTGTTGTTTATGCTAAGTATTGATTTGCTGTATTATGTTACTTGATTGTGTGAAGCATGTATGAATGAATGAAGCTCTATTTCTATTATTGCTATGGCTATAAGTATGTTGTACGAAACATTGAGCATGCAGAATATCATTATATGAACATGAGCCTATTTGAGGCAAGCATATCATGCATTAGCATTCATCTTACATGTATTGTCTGTAATGTTTACTACTGAGATTCCCCTAAATCTCACCCTCTCCTACCAACCATATAGGCAGCTGAGCATAGAAAAGGAGTACAGGATGCTGTTCCAGGAAAGAAGTTGCAATAAAGAAGACAAGAATTATTCACGTACTAGTCTATTATGTAAATTAATATATTTGCAATAGATAACTATACAACTTGTGTGACAAATGAATTAATTATCCAAGTGTGATAATTGAATTAGAAGTGGATAATTACTTAGTACGAGATGATTAGTTAAGAATATCTGGTAAGAATATTGGCTCAACAGCCAAAAATGAATGATATTCCCTAATAAGAATTGTGTAGAAACTCTTTCGTGTACATAATAAAGAGAATTAAGGAAATATGAGTCACAATGAGTAGGGAATCATAGTGAATATTCTTTAAAAAGTTTAAGTTATTTAGAAAACCCCCTTCAAGTACAGGTTTGAATCCTGCATTGGAGTTTGGATTTGAAATTATTTACTAAGAAATATCACTTAGTAGTTCAGATGCAATACGAAAGACTCATCAGAGCGATAATGTAACTAGGATGTTACAGTATGGGTACCTAAGACTTGATTATCTTTAATTACAGGTATGTCTTAAAGCATCAAGTACTATTAAGTGGTATATAGATAGTGGAAGCTCAAGGCACATGACTAGAGATCGAGAAAAGTTTACTATAATGAAGTCTAAAGAAGGAGGCAAAGTCAAATTTGGAGGAAACCAGTCAGGAAAAATAGCTGGGATAGGTGAAGTTGCCAAGGATGATAGAATATAAGTTAAAGATGTCTATTATGAGAATGTTTGTGCCACAACTTGATGAGTGTGAGTCAAAGCACTAACAAAGATAATTGGATTATGTTTGACTTAGAAGAATGTCTTATAGTAAGCAAGAAGGATCTTCAAATTAAGAAGGAAGATCTTAAAGTCAAGATTAGATAAATAAGGGAAGGTAACTGCTACACTCTTGATATAAATAATAATGTTTCTGAAAATTGTTTTCTAAGTAACGTTGATGAAAGTTGGCTATACAATAAGAGACTTACTCATGTCAACATGCACCAATTAGGCAAGTTACTCAAAAATGATTTAGTAATTGGTTTACCCAAACTACATTTCAAAAATTCTTTTGTCTGTGATGCTTGTCAAAAGGGTAAACAAGTAAAATCTTCATTTAAATCTAAAATGGAAGTCACAACCAAGAGACCACTTCAACTATTCCATATGGACTTAGTTGGAATAGTAAGAGTTAAGAGTCTTGGTGGTAATTTGTATACATTGGTCATTATTGATGACTTTTCTAGATTTAGATGGACCATTTTTCTCTCTTCAAAAGATGAAATTTTTAGTGAATTTGTTGTTTTTGCTAAGAAAGTGCAAAAATGAGAAAGGTATGTCTATTGTAGTTATTAGAACAAATCATGGAGGAGAATTTGAAAATCAAGCCTTTAGAGATTATTGAGACACAAATGGCATTAATCACAACTTCTCTGCTCTAAGAACTCGATAATAAAACTGGATCGTGGAAAGGAAGAATAGAGTTCTTACAGAGATGCCTAGAGCCATGCCTAATGAGAAGAATGTCTCTCAAGTCATATAGGTTAATGCAATGAGCACTACAATCTACATCTCCAACAAGGCCTACATCAAATCAAAGCTTGGCAAAACACCTTATGAGCTCTATAAGGGAAGAAAACCAAATCTTGATCACCTACACATATTTGGCTGTAAGTGTTTTATTCATAACAATGAAAAAGATAACTTATATAAGTTTGATCCTAAGGCCGATGAAGGTATATTTTTGGGTTATTCTAATTAAAGTAAAGCTTATAAAGTTTTCAACAAACAAACTTGTGTTATTGAAGAATCTATATATGTTGTGTTTACTGAAAATAAATCTCTTGTCAAACCCATAGAAGATGAACCTGAGGTAGTTTTTCAAGAAGATAATCAAATTGTGTCTAAAGCACCTACCTCGTTAGCCAACAAACCTGAAGATGATAATGAACCCCCCATCCAAGCCAACCTAGAGCTTGAAAATATAATAAGAGCCATCTATTAGATCAAATCATAGGTGACGTAAATATGGAAATAAAAACTAGAAATAAAGTTCTCAACAAAGTTAGTTTCTCTGCCTTTATCTTTGAATTAGAACATTCTAACATTGATGAAGCCCTATTAGATGGTAATAGCAATGTAAGAACTTAATCAATTTGAAAGAAATCAAGTTTGGGACTTGGTACCCTGACTTAATAATCATCCGTTCATTGGCACTAAATGGGTATTTAAGAACAAACGTGATGAATCCACAATCATTATCAGAAACAAGGCATGATTGGTGGCCAAAGACTATAATCAGGAAGAAGGAACTGATTGTAAGGAAACATATGTTCTAGTAGCCAAATTGGAAGCTATATGAGTACTCTTAGCCTTTACATGCATCAAGGGATTCAAACTCTAGCAAATGGATGTCAAAAGTGTCTTTCTAAATGGATACATCATGGAAGTATATGTAGAACAACCCCCTGAGTTTGAAGATATATTTAAACTTGACCATGTCTATAGACTTAATAAAGCTCTTTGTGGTTTAAAACAAGCTCTAAGAGCTTGGTATGAAAGGTTATCAAATTTCTCTTGGACCAAGAGTTTGTCAGAGGAAAGGTAGACACTACATTGTTCATCAAACATAAGAGAAATGACATTTTAATTGTACAAATATATATTGAGGATATTATATTTGGTGTTACTAATGATCTACTATGTAAGAAATTTTCTGAGACAATGAGAGGGGAGTTTGAGATGGCCATGATGGGAGAGTCAACCTTCTTCCTTGGTTTCCAAATCAAACAAAGGAAGAATCGCATATTTATATCCCAAACCAAATACCTTAAAGAAATATTGAAAAAATATGGGATGTATCAAGCTAATGGAGTAGACACTCTAATGAGCTCAACAAACCTTCTTGATGTTGACATCAAAGGAGCTAATTTCAATGTTATGAAGTACAAAAAACTGATTAGATCACTACTATACCTCACTACTAGTAGTCCTGACATCCAATTTAGTGTTGGTATATGTGCAAGATATCAATCGGCACCTAGAAAGTCTCATGCTGAAATAGTCAAAAGAATATTCATATATCTTGTTGATACGGTTGAACTGGGAATATGGTATCCAAAAGGTGGAAATGAATACCTGGTTGCCTACTTAGATTTTGACCATGGAGGCTATAAAATTGACAGAAAAAGTACCAACAGATAATGTCAATTTCTTGGTGGCTCAATAGTATCATGGTTCAGCAAGAAACAAAATACCTTGTCTTTATCCTTAACAAAAGCTGAGTATGTTTCTGCCTACTTTAGCTAAAACAACAATTTCAAAACTTGGCATCTGAAAGAAATTCCCATCTACTGTGATAATACGAACATAATAAGCTTGGCAAAGAATCATGTTCAATACTCAAGAACCAAACATATTGATGTGAGACATCATTTTATAAGAGATCATGTACAAAAGAAAGATGTCAAAGTGGTCTTCATTCCTACACATCTTCATATAGAAGATATTTCACCAAGCCTTTGGCAAATGAATAATTTTTGTATATAAAGAGAGAATTGGAAATAGTGAATCTCAATGAACTGTAAGTAATTTTTTTTATTTTAATTAATTTTAAATATGTTTTGATGATATGTTGACTAGCTTAAGCATCGGAGGTTCTAGAAATTTGTTTTGTAAGATCCTCTGTTATTGCTTTGGAAAAAGGGATAAATAGAGAACGAATCACTTAAGGAGGTAACTCGAGTAATTGTGAAAGTTATAGCAAATCACTTGAGTGATACACAAGGGAACTCAAGTGATGAAGGAAAAGAAGAATACAATAACTCTAATTTAAGGGAGAACTCGAGTGAGGCAAATCAATGCTCGAGTGATTAGATTATTCATCCAGGAAGAAGGAGATCACTTGAGTAAGTGAGATAACATGCAAGTGATATAAGACATTCACTTTCAAAGCCAAGGGATTTGAGTGCTCACATTACAGACTCAAGTAAGGTAAATGTTAAGATAATCACTCAAGTGATTAAAAGCATCACTCGAGTGAAATCTTTTTAATAGTGATGTCAAAGGAAATCACTTAGGTGGTTTTAAAATCACTCGAGTAAAGGTGACTTTTCACAGATCACTTGAGAGACTTAAAATTCACTTGATTGCAAACCTGTGAGAAGTTAATTTATATCAGCACCCCTCTCTCACTTTCACTTTTACTTTCTGTATCTCATCTTTGTTAGATCCCAAATGTTTTGATGATAACAAAGATTGGATACAAAAGGAATTGATAACAAAACAATTTGAACAAAGTAACAAAATGACAGATAAGAGCTTTACTTTAAGTAAGCACTGGAGTAATGAAGAAGATATAAGAGACAGAGCATAGGAAAAATGTAACCCCCTTACCGTAATTATATCCGGGTTATGAAAATTAAGTGAAATAGAGATCAATAAGACAAAAACAGCATTCATAATCCCTCATCTTCAAGATGGGGTGTCCAGAAAATCAGTTCAAAAATATAATTAATCTGGTCTCACATTCATATTCAAATATAATTACCTGTGTAATTAAATCACATTCATAAATATCAGAGTGCCCAACTAAAATCCTGGTAACCCCGGGTTACTTGTATATATAAAATGGGTGTGAAGTTTTTCAACATAAGGGATTACATATCCAAAATAATATTTACATCCCAAAATTATATACAATAACCCCAAGCTAAAATAGATAACCAACAGTTTAAAATGGAAAACATCTCTACAAGGTCCTAACCACTCTTGGTTGCCTGCTTCTCCTTAGAGCCACTTGCCCTATCTGATGGTTAGTCAAAGGAAAGAATGAGATTCAAAAGAATTCCAGTAGTAACAAATCACTCATATAATGTTTAAACACATATAATGTAAGATCATGTTCAGCAGCAACACAATGATGCATGGCTCACGCCACACACAATAGCACTCACAGCTGTAATCATAATGCGACAGCTTTCACTGTAATCACTATGCCCGCTTCTACGGTAAACACTGTGCAGCAATATCACAAGGCACAAAGCATCACAAAAGCTTCACAAGGTGTCACAAGGCATCACAAAGCAGCAGCAGCAACATATTGTATGATAAACATACATACAATGATTTATACACAGTATAAGAGAGAGAGTACTACCTTGTTCTTTCCTGAAGTTCCTTGGCATAGTAGGCTCACGAGTCTGGCAAATGTCAAATCCTATAACCAAATTAGGGATAACCAATCAATCTCTTTTCCAAATACATATTTCCATAATACACTAGGTTGGTTATCATTCAAACTCTTTAGGTGGCTATTAGAGGCCTACACATATGCCAAAAGGGTTGGGAGAAACTACCCTGAAGACCCCTTTTCAGAAGCAGAACATTGATTTTTGGCTGACTCTCTCGAGTGAAGATAACCTCACTCGAGTGATAAGAGACTTGCACTCGAGTGAGAATAGTTCTCACTTGCAAGTGTTTGACAGTGAGCAACAACTATGGCCAGAAAGTGCTCATAACACTAGAGCATGAAGTTTTACACTCGAGTGATAACTCCAAATTCACTCGAGTCCCCGAAAGTGCAACATAAGAAGTGACAACCCGAGAGCACAGCCAACTTTAGAGGAAAAAGGCTCACTCGAGCACAACCCATGGCAATCAGGTGAGAAGACTACACTTGCAAGTGTCAGAACACACTCTTGAATATGAGTGACAACCCAAGACGCAACCCTATAACATGAACTCACACCTTCGCTCGAGTGAATCCATGTTCACTCGAGTGATCACCAATATCACTCACAGGATAAGAAGTGCACTCTTACTTTTTATCAGAAAACCAGGTGAAATATAGAAGGAAAAAGGGAAATTATACTGCAGCACTCGGGTGAGACCCCCTCACTCGAGTGATGCTTATCAGATTGCCAGATCACAGCAACTGACAGAAATTCCCAGATTTGCCAAAACTGATCCCAATGGTTCCCAAACTCAACTCAAAGCTCATTCCCACTTAAAATTTCATAAGGAACTCATTGGTAACCTCAAAACACTCAAAAACATTTCCTAACCACAATTTTACTCTTGGATCTCCATAACACACACAATACCCAATTTCCTTCAACTCACTTCTAAAATTCAAAACCATATCCAAAACTCAAATAACTTCACAATAAACCAGTTCCAACATCATTCACCATGTAATTCATGCATTCAAAAATTTGCATAAAACCAGGGAAAATTCCAGAATTTACAAAAATTAACCAAAAATCACAATAAATATACCAAAATGATCCAAATACTCACCTCTTCAATTTGATAAAGCCAACACCTTGATTCTCAACTTCCAAATTTGCTTCAACACCCAAACTACTACATTTCAAAATTCTGAAATCATCATGATGAAGCTCTCAATGAGGTGCACAACTTTAGAGAAGAGGTCTAAAGTATTAGAGATCAACAAGGACATCAAATCTTACCTTTCTTTTCCTCTCTCTTCTTCAAGCTCACCGAAAATGGAGGTGAGGAGAGAAAAACGATGAGAGATGATGAAGCAAGCAGAATTTTCTCCCTTGGCCCATGGTTAATCAGCCGACTAGGAGAGATAAGAGAGAGAAAAGTGAGTGTTTGACTAATGGCATGTTCCCTTAGTCCATAAAATGCTACTTGGCATAATCTTGCTCACTTCCTCCATGAGCTCACATAGTTCAGCCTGAGTCAATATCTACTCCCATTGACTCACCTACACGCACTGAGGAGGTGCTTGTGTCATCACCTGTTGCTACAGAGGAAGTAGAAATTACTTGTGTGATCTATCACCTCCAGTGAATCCTCTAGAGGATCTTCAGACACCTCCAGTGAACTTTCTTAAACCTGAACCATCATCTTCAGATTCTTCCAGTTCCAATGGATCACATGAATCTTTGGCATTTCCTATCACTCCTATCTCAGTAGCCAAGCCATCTACTCCTCCTTATGATTGATTCCAACTTTATGATGAAGACAAAAAGAGGGAGAAGAGCCTGAGTGATTTTATAGTCAATGGCTGAGTAAATGCATAGGGGAAATGGGTGTACAGGGCGTTAGGGAGCTTTTAACTTTAAATTCTAAGTTTGATTATGTAATGAATTCTTCTTTATGCAATTCTCTTCTTTAAATTTCATTCAAGTTATATTGCATTATGAACTAATGAGTTTTTTGATTGTGTATGCAAGGTGAACAAGTAAATTAGATCAAAAACTCAATTTTTCAAGATCATGACATTTGAAAAGATCTTTACCAAGTTATTTCAAAAGAGTTTTCAAATATAAATTGAACAAGAAACTTCATATGAAAACTTTTCAAGAAGCATTTGATTGAGAACTCAATTTCAAA
Organism: Inga oerstediana; assembly: GCA_963210345.1. Lineage (NCBI taxonomy): Eukaryota > Viridiplantae > Streptophyta > Magnoliopsida > Fabales > Fabaceae > Inga > Inga oerstediana. The sequence goes on from OY723405.1 coordinate 74,574,774, forward strand.
AACTTTGTTCAAAATCACCAAGTTTTGTCATCATCAAAAAGGGGGAGAATGTTAGATCCCAAATGTTTTGATGATAACAAAGATTAGATACAAAAGGAATTGATAACAAAAGAATTTGAACAAAGTAACCAAATGATAGACAAGAGCTTTAATTCAAGTAAACACTGGAGTAATGAAGAAGATATGAGAGACAGAGCACTGGAAAAACATCACTGGCATTTTTTGTCAATGTTTACTTGAGTGAGCACTCAAGTAATGTTAGAGAAAATGTTCCAGAGAGGCACTGCCAAAATTTAGAAGATATTACTCGAGGGGTCATTCGAGTAATCTGCAAAGTTATATGAAACATTACTTAAGTAACCACTGGAGTAACAACATGAGAAAAGGTATTACTTGAGTAACCAAATCAAATATCTTCCAATAGCTCTCGTCCAAGAATGGACACACGTTACTCGAGTAGCCACTCGAGTAACCATTTGAGAAATCTATTTATTCGAGGAACCACTCGAGCAATCTGCAGAGTTATTTGGAGTATTACTCGATGGATCACTCGAGTAATTAGGTAAGCAAAGAACAGGTACTCTCAGCCAAGATTTTGATGTTATTACTCGAGGGAGTAATCGAGTAATATACAAACTTATTATAAACGTACTCGAGGGATCACTCGAGTAACCTGTGAAGAAAATTGAAGCTTACTCGAGGGATCACTCGAGTAACCTTGTTTGCCAGGTATTATTGAAATGATTACTTGAAGGCTTAATCGAGTAATATGGTAAGAAAACATTGACTTACTCTCTGGCTAATTTTTAATAAGATTACTCGAGGGACTACTCGAGTAATATGCATGATCACTCAAGTAGCCACTCGAGTAATGAATTCCAAAAAACATAATTTTAATCCAATGTTTATTGATTTGTTTTCTATATGATTAACCCTTCATTGTATTAGTAGTCTAAGTACATTTCCAGAGAAACAATAAAGAGATCATGCTATAAGTAGAAAGTCAAATAAAACGTCCGAACCTCACCTACCGCTACCTACCGCAAATGAATAGTTTTCAAATTAGAAGAACAGTCAACCGTTGCTACACGACTCTAACAGACATATTTGAAATACTTCCAACGGATACCACAAATCATCTATATATATGGAGCATTCAAATAGCAGAGTACAACAACTGAGAGCACACGAACATACACTGATCAACACATTCTTAGTGCTATGTTTTCCTTATACTCATTATTTATACTTCAGTGATTATTCATTTACTCTGTAAGAGAGATTTTCATTACAAACTCAATATTCATTATTGAGAAAAGTTAAGGTTGTGGAACCTTGAGTTAGGGTTTGATTACAACGTCTAAAGGGGAGCGAGTGTCCAGGTGAAGGAACTTGCTGTGTACTGAGGTGCCAAGAACCCACTGAATCTTGGAGAATATAGTGAAACTCTCAGAGATACTATGAGGAGTGGACGTAGGTCAAAGTCATTGTGGCCAAACCAGTATAACTCCCGGTGTACACTTCGGTGATATTTCTCTTTGCTCTCAACTGCTTTAAATATTCTGTTAATTTTCTTATACGCAATAAAATTTCTGGTATCACCTAATTCATCCCCCTCTTGGGTGAAACGCTTGCACTAACAATCTTTTCACTTCACTTAAACAGAAACTTTCACTTTCTCAATCCAACTAGCCCATAACTCTAATCATTACATCTTTTTGACTTCAATCCCCTTGGTTACACTTCCTGTCACCTTAATCTACATTATTTCCCTTTTATGTTCTCTAACTTAATCAAAATCCCTTTTTATTAGAACCCTTACTTCAAATTATCTCTCAAACCTAAAAAGCTTTAACTCAAATATGGTAAGAATGGAGAAGCCAAATGTCGAGAAAGATATGTCGCCTCCATTACCATCAAAGAAATAGAAAACCACCAAGTCCTCCAAACCTTGAAAATCTCCAAAGCACAGACCCAAGGTTCACGATACTAATCCCCCCGAACTAAGACCAAAGGCAAAAGGGATTGTCATTCAAGAACTTAGAGAGACTCGCTCAACAATAAAGCTAGTGTCTCAAGGAAAGGGGAAATAGAAGGAAGTGTCAAAGGCTGACCTACAAGATGAAGTTTTCAAAGCTAAACTCAATACTGCCATCCAAAGAATTTCTTATGAGAGTCCAATTCCCAAAAAGTCAAGATATGCTCCTTCCTCACAAACTCATGAGGCTACTGCAAGTCAGACTACACTGGGTCCCTCATCCTCAGTTGCACCTTCACCTTCTCAATTAGCTGAGGAAGAAGAATTGATGCCACCGCCTCCTAATTTCAACACAGGGAAATTAAAGGTAGTCAATCAGGCTGCTTATAACTAAAACTTTGCTAAAAGATCATTCTGTCCTGTAGTCTATATTGGTTTGGTAGTACTTAAGAAGTATTTCAACTTAGACTTATATCCATATTTAGGACAGTATGACCCCTTGTTGAGGATTAGGACAATATTTTACTCTACTATAGTCAAGAAATTTTACTGCAATATGAAGATAGTGGATGAGTATAATGATAAGGGAAGACTTATAGAGAGAGGATTGAAATCACGATGAGGGGTCAGAAGGTTATCCTATATGTATATATAATCAACACTTATCTCAAGATTGAGGAAGCTCTTGCTGGGCCATTCAGAGAATTCAACACCAATGAGATATATGAGTTACTCAAGCCAGGGGAGCCAGTTGGACTACTTATACTTACTCTAGGATCATTAAGTGACATTCACAAAGTTATCACTACTACATTACTTGAGTGGTTACTCGAGTGATCTACTCATTCTGAATCTAAATATGGCAAATGGCCTATTATTAGAAAGCTTTTATCATCTACATTCCGATGCAACAAGAATTAGCTTCAAACTCATTGTATTCTGAGAGTTATGATATAAATAGTGACTACTGCACCAGACAGTGTCTGAATTCAAGAGCGTTATCTTTCAGAAGTCATACTACTTCGAATATAGCTCTAAATATGACCCATGACATATCCATAGAAATATCTTTAAGTCTAGTTTCATATGCCACTAGTTTCAACTCAATTAGACGTGTATTCTAGGAAATATGTCCAAAATACTAAACCCATTATGGAATATGATGTTGATTTGAGTGTCAACTTCCAAAGCTCATATCTCTTTCATCTAAATACCTTTGATGTTTATTTTGGTGTCTATTTGACGCATTGGGAGTCTAGTTTCATATGAAACTGGTTTCAACTCAATTGGACGTGTGGTTGGAGAGATATGTCCAAAATATCAAACCTCTGTCATACTGACCGAAAACAGAGCACAACAGAATGATTATCAATGGAGTGATCACCTTCAAAATGTAGCAGTGGCTCATCACTCGAGTAACTACTCGAGTGATCATCTCTGGAGGTGACACAACATAATCTTTGGATTTTGGTGTCCATTTGACGCATTAGGAGTCTGGTTTTATATGCAACTGGTTTCAACTCAATCAAACGTGTGGTAGGAGAGATATGTCCAAAATATCGAACCTCTGTCATACTGACCGAAAACAGAGCACAACAGAATGATTATCAATTGAGTGATCACCTTCAAAATGTGGCAGTGGCTCATCACTCGAGTAACTACTCGAGTGATCATCTCTGGAGGTGACACAACATAATCTCTGGATTTTGGTGTCCATTTGACGCATTGGGAGTCTAGTTTCATATACAACTGGTTTCAGCTCAATCAGACGTGTGGTTGGAGAGATATGTCCAAAATATCAAACCTCTATCAAACTGACAAAAAACAGAGCATAACAGAATGCTTATCACTTGAGTAATCACCTTCAAAATGTGGCAGTGGCTCATCGCTCGAGTAACTACTCGAGTAATCTTCTCTGGAAGTGACACAACATAATCTCTAGATTTTGTTGTTCATTTGATGCATTGGGAGTCTAGTTTCATATGCAAACTGGTTTCAGCTCAATCGGATGTGTGGTTGGAGAGAGATGTCCAAAATATCAAACCTCTGTCATACTGACTAAAAATAGAGCACAACAGAATGCTTATCAATTGAGTGATCACCTTTAAAATGTGGTAGTGGCTCATCACTTGAGTAACTACTTGAGTGATCATCCCTGAAGGTGACATAACTTCTGTATAAGTCATTTTAGCTTCATATTGACCCATTCCAACTTCCATTTTGACCATAGAAACCTCTGGTATCGCTTCTAAGAGCTTAAATCTTGATATTCTAATTAGATCTTCAAAGTTCTTCTTTCTTCAATCTCTTTCTTCACTATCTTTAATCTTCCTCTTTCTTTACGTGACTAATCTACAAGATATTTCACATTAAACATAGTAGTTAGTCAATGCAACAGATAAATACATTGTACAAACTTTGTACAAACTTTTTACTCTTAATATTTGACATCATCAAAAATATTCATATCTAATATTGCTCTACTGCTCATGATACCCCCACTGACCTTCCTTCTACTATACTTATCTCTGATCCTATTCCAGTTGGAGACCTACCTTATGAGGATCTCATTCTTCAGTCTCTATATTACTCCTCCCTTGAGAGATCTTACTACTCTAACTCTAGTTCTCATGCTGAAGAGATTGTGATTCCTAATTAGGCAACCACTTATGAGGTTACTGGATCTGATCCCAATCCTATCACTGACCTAGAGCCTAAGCTTATTTTGCCTTCCTCTCTCACATTCACTCCACATTCTCCTGCTCACTCCTTCTCGCTTGATCATACATCAGTACCCTTTGATCCCATAATGGCCATTGTCCCTTATACTTCGTCTCATTCTTCCTTTGACAAAGATTATGTTCCACCATCTACTCCACTATGTACCCCTCCTCCTCTACCTTGTGATATTACCTTTCCCTCTCATTTCATCCTTTCTATCGATGACAAAAGGGGGAGAAGAGTATTGGGGGTTCTGCAACTGATTGATTTGGATTTTATATTTGTATTTCTACTTTCTATCATATTATCTGTTATTTTGGTGTCTATACTCTAATCTTATGAATATCAATGAGAAAATATGATTTACTAATATTGTTCAGTTATATGTGCATTTACTTGTTTTTGAATTTATGCCAAAATATGAGCACTGATTGTTACTTCTCTTGATCTGACTCTATTTACAAAAGTTTTCAAAATTCTATATCCAAGTTTTGTAATCATCAAAAGGGGGGGGACAATGTTAGCTCTCATAATGTTTTAATGATAATAAATATTGATATCTAAGTTTATTTTGACAAACAAGAAGGATGACACAAAGTTGACTTGATGATTCAAGTCACTCGAGTGAAGTTTTAAGCACTAGAGTGATATAAGTATTTTTGGAAAAACTTGAATCAACAAGTCACTCGATTGATGATTTTTCACTTCAAGTGATTAAAGTGAAACTTTGTGGTAATCTTTTTTATCTCGGGAAAATCACTCAAGTGTTGCTTTTAGCACTCGAGTAATAGCCAAGTAAGTACTAAGATTATCAAAGAGGATCTCTACTGTGATAGTGGATGCACTCGAGTGATGAAGCTTCACTTCCAGAATTATAGCAAGTCACTTGATGGTAGTCAGAACTTATGAAAGTTTTAGTGTCTAGATCACTCGAGTAATGGAGTAAGCACTCGAGTGATAGGCATTACTTGCAAGTAATCTGAGAGTTTATGATCTTGTAAAGAAGTTGACTCGAGTGACAGAATGGTGCACTCGAGTGATTTTCTCAATAAAGACTAAATGACTCGAGTGATTGAGGAAATCACTCGAGTGAACCATGATCACTTGCAAGGCAGTTGCAAGTGATATGAAAGTGCACTTGAGTTACTCCGTAGTGATTGACCTTAATTTTTTCAAAAGCTATGGAAGATCACTAGAGTGAATGAATATGCACTCAAGTGATATTCATTTTCTCAAACATCGCTACCAATCACTTGCTAGTGATTATTAGGACAAGATCACTTGAACACTCAAGTGACAAGTAAGCACTCGAGTGATAAGGAATCACTTGAGTGATCCAAAGTCATACTCGAGTGAGTGTAAATTAAACTTTTATAATCAGCGTCTTGTCAATCTTAATACCTATTCCATTCATCATGATTAACATCCTAACTTCTTATACCACTCCTAAATATTACTAATCACATTTATGTATAAGTTTTAGTGCTTAATCTCCAGAATAACTTCAAAATCAAGAAAAGGCAAATCTCGTTAGAAGAATTAAATGCGTAGTAGAGATAACCAACGGAACACAATCTTTTCACTAACGGCTACATTTACTCTCTAACGGACAGATTTGAATGTTCTCAACAGTCATTTAATTGATCTGACATATAAATACGGAAGCATTCAAGACAAAGTAACTAGCGAATGATAAAATCAATTCTGTGCATTAAGTGCTCTGTTTCTGTCTATTATTCTCTGATATTCTTATTGCTCTTCAGTATTCATTTATCAACTCTTTGAAAGAGATTTTTACAACCTTATTCATTACTCTTATAAAGAGAATCTCAAGGTAGTGGGACCTTGAGTGAGGGTATCTTCTTACAAATTGTAAAGGGGAGTGAGTATTTTGTTGAGGAACTCTCTTGTACTTTTGTGCTAAGAACCCATCGAATCTTAGAAATATAGTGAAAATCTCAGAGGCTCTCAGAGAACTGCATGCAGGTTGAGAGGTTAAGATCGAACCAGTATAAAATTTGATGTACACTTTGGTGAAATTTCTCCAACTCTTATCTTTTAATTAAGTTTTTTTGTGATTCTTTTAAATTTTTAATAAAACCCAATTCACTCCACCTTCTCTTGGGTGAAACCGTTTACACTACAATTTTTTCTTTAGATTATTTACTTTCTACAAGAAGTTTGCCACTTGTTAAGGCCAGTGACACAGAGAGCAAATTTTTCTTAAGATTCTTTACTTGCCTAGGCAAGTTTGCCACTTACTGAGGCTAGTGACATAGAGAACAAACTTCTCGTTTTTCTCCTACTTGCTTCAGCACATTCACAACTTGCTGAGGCAAGTTGTACAAGTTCCTTCTTCTAACTCTATAATGCTTCACTTCCTTTTCTCTTTCCTTGCTTCTTGGTTCTAAGAGGGCTTCAAAACTTGTCTCTATCCTCCAATAAAAGAGAGGATTTATGAATTCCCAATTGAATCACAAACTATATAGGATATAACAAAAATTTTTTTGATTTTTGCTTGATAATTTGATATGCACATTTTCTTTTATAAACTTCTTTTTATGCACATTTTGAATCCAAAAATAGGTAAAAAGAGAAGAAAATGTGCTAGAATGTTATCAATTTCTAAAAGTTAACAATGGTGTTAAAATTATAGGATTGAAAGTTTACTTTTTAAAGTTTAGGGACCAAAATGAAACCTCATTCAAACTTAAAATACTAAGTATATTTAGCCTACCTTAAATTTAAAAAATAAAATAAACTGTTAGAGTGTAAATCTACCCTAAAGTATTCTTATCCGTATTTGACACCATAACATTTGCATTGGTGGTTCAATACGCATGACCATTCTCAAATGGACATGTTTGTTAAGTGTAGCTAATTTCAGTTCTTTTTTTAAGAAAAGGTAAAATGCATTAAATGAAATGCTTACAAATGTTTATACATCAAAGAGCCACACAAAAAGGACAGGAATGTAAGATTCTAAAAATCCTATCATCTATATTAGAAAGCACCTAAATAGGAGGAAATCTAAAATCACATAACAAAGCCGAAATATCTTGATAGATGATATCAGAAGAGGCCAATTTTGATCCTTATGTCCCTGATAGCATATCCAAATCTTACCCAAAATTTTCCCTTGGTGCTTATATTTTTTGCAGAATGAGCGTCCACCCCTGTTTAAAAGGTAAACATAGGATGTGAAGAAGTTACAGGGGAAGATGAAGACATATTTGGGGATCTTGAATCCAAGTAGAAGGCCAACTCCACAAAAGAGATGACATGCTGGATTTCTTTTATAGCTGAGGAGGGAGAGAAAGTGACCCCTTGATGTACTGCCAAATTTCTTTTCATCCAAATTATGGACATGAGCTTAATGATTGCAAGCAGAATCTGTATTAATCCACTCTGGTGCAACTTGAGCAAGGTTTGTTTCAGTCACAACTTGAAGTTCGAGAATGAAGAGTACGAAAATTTAATAGATAAACACCAAAACTAAATTGCTCAGGTAAAGGTACATGTAACAAAAGGATGATATGAGTCTCCAAATCTGTACAGCCAAAAAGATAGTGACCGCTGATTTTTCACAAGGATATCCAAAATGGAACGACATTATCTAGAAGTTTCCAAACCAAAAGTATGTCTTTCTTTGGTAGGGAAATAAACCAGAGAAATCTTTGAAAGAACGAATCCTGGTGTGAGGAAATTGAAAATTGTCTACCTAGTCTAAAACCATCTTTGACAGTAACACAACTTAAGCTCCAGAAGTATTCTTATTCCAAAACACCTGTAAAGTAAATTGCGGAAAGAGATTGGGGTGTTAAGAATAGAAGTAATAATATTCGGATGATAAAGTGACAAGGGTTATATTCCATTCCATTGGACACTAGCTTGAAGGAAGAAGTACTAGTAGATCCACAACTATTTGAAGGGAATCAACGGTTGGTGATCTAGCTTGCATAAGCCACCATATAAGGTGGTTTGGAAAAATGGATACCCCAAAACCTACTTTCCACTTCAAATGATTTGTTATAGTCTCAGAAATTGAATGACATCTTTTCAAATCAAGAGAAATTATAAGGTTTTCTTTCTAAGGATGCACTATTTAAATCAAAGCATTTCACCTTTAAAGTCTCCGAGAGCAAAGAAGATTTGCCGTATTCGCTTTAGCCAGAACATAGGCCAAGTCCTCCATCAGAAATTGATTTAAACGTTTCTTTATTGACCAAGGGAATCATCTGCTTATCCTCATTTGATCACCAGAAAAAATTGATATATCTAGAATCTAGTATCAATACAATTGCAGATGTACTAAAGTAGGCATATACATCCTGTTCTCTCTCATAATTCTCTGCGGCCGCACTCCACCATTCATTCAACTTGTGTAGGCACGCATCATTCGAGCCTTCTGGTCATTTATGTATGGCCAACGAGTCAATTTTATTCTATAATTTCAGTTTGATTTTCCTTTCTTTAGATTGAGATTTTTTTATTTACAAAAGAAAAATATATATTTCTATATTAGGAGTACAAACTAATTAATTTGTATCATCAAAATTCGATGTGAATGGTTAAAAACTACAATAAAAACACAATATGGTCCATGTCGAATCCCTTTTGCGAGACTATGCAATGAAGCCATGATTTAATACCCTTCACGTTGGTCGACTGCCAGATGTAGATGATGTCATAATGTATTTGTGTTTGAGGTAAGACTTGATGAGGGGTTCTAACTCACCGTCCATAACAGAAGAAATATCAGATGTTTCATATCCCGTCCTAACATCTTTTACAAGCTTGTATGGATGAAATACGTAGTTTCGTATTTGTTGTCCCCATTCAGCCTTCACTGCATCTCCACGAATCTGCTTAATTTCCGACGCTCGTTGCTCCTCAGCAATCACTAACAGCTTAACTTTTAAACGGCTTAATGCCTTGATCTTGTTAGCTAGTTGGGATCTCTCTTCTGCGCATGGGTCCAAAGAAATTAGACTAGCAATTGAATAATTTATAAACAATGGAGAGTCATGCGATAAATTAACAAAACAAGATTAAGTGACTTGCAATGAGAGCACATAAATAAAAAAGCATGTAAAAGGACCTGTGCAGCGAACTGTAACACCAGTTGGGATGTGCGTAATCCGAACTGCAGTTTCAACCTTGTTTACATTCTGACCTCCTTTTCCACCCGCTCTTGAAAAACTGATTTCCAGGTCCTCCTCAGGAATCTCAATATCCAGAGATTCTTCTGGAAGAAGAGGCATGACTTCAACACCAGAAAAGCTTGTCTGCTTACATATTACATTAGGAGCTAAAGTGGAAATTTTGAATGAGACGCACTCATGGGCATTGAATGCTCAGCAGTTAGCAGTTAGCAGTTAGCAGTTAGCAGTTAGCAGTTAGCAGTTAGCAGTTAGCAGTTAGCAGTTAGCAGTTAGCAGTTAGCAGTTAGCAGTTAGCAGTTAGCAGTTAGCAGTTAGCAATAAGAACTTGGAGACACCAATATATTCCGTCTAAAGTCCCAGATTACAATATGACTTGAGATATCAGAGGGGTTACTTGTTACCTGACGGAGGCCTTTAGCATTGAAAGGAGATTGTCGGACAATACGGTGTGTCCCTTTTTCCCCAGATATATACCCATAAGCATAACGACCTTCAACTTCAATGGTCGCAGATTTAATCCCAGCTTCTTCTCCAGAGGATTTCTCAACAACTCTGGTCTTGTATCTCTGTTTTTCTCCCCATCTGACATACATTCTAAGAAGCATGTCTGCCCAATCCTGCACTAGTCAATTTTGTACAAAAGCGGAATTGAACACTCAGAATAGCCAGCATGCACTCATATTCCAAGCAATAAGTCAACGGAAAATGAAATATGAGAGAGAATTAACATTTTCTAGACCAGAGGACACAAAGATCCACCATGGAGTTTGGAAAATCAAAATCTACACATGAAGATTAGTAGGTAGTGTGGCAAAAACAGGGACTTATCTTTAGGCATTAAAGTCACAAAACATGACTATATGGATTGTTAACTCGGGAGCATTTGATCATATGACTGGTAATCATCAGTTGTTTACTACTTACACCCATGTGCTAGGAATGATAAAGTGAAAATTGTGCTTCACGTGCCTAGATCTGACTGTAGTCTGCTTCTAGTTAGTCAATTGACCAAGTAGTCAAATTTCTTTACTAAGTTTTGCGGTAAATACAGAAATATAATTATTTAATTATTCCTGATTCTACAGTTATGGGATCCTACAGTTATGTGATTCACCAAGATACTTTCCTAATATACCGATTCTGTTAGCTTTCAAATAATACAGCACATCTCTAGCAATAGTCACATGTATATATAATCCTTCAGCTACAAATAAGAATGTATCCGACTATTGGAGCTCTATTTATTCCACATGGTATCAAAGCAAGAAGATTCAAACATTGATTCTTCTACTCCGGTCGATAAGTCTGACACTGTGGACATTGAGTCACACCCTCGGGGGCATTCTACCACATCAATGGAGTCTCCTCATGTTGGGTCCTCTATATCTGATTCGTGTAAGTCCGGTGGTCCCTTCTGGTTGATCGCTAGCCTCGAGAATTCCTCTATTTCAATTGTATCTGATAAACTCACCAAGACCAACTTTCAAGACTGGTCTCAGGCTATCTGATTAGTCATTAGAGTAAATGGAAAGCTCGGTTATATCACTGGTGTGACCAAAGCTCCCGACAATGCTTCCTCTCCAGAGATTCAGTAGTGGGTCACTGAAAATTCCTTGGTATCTTCATGGTTAATCAATTCAATGTCTCCCAATATCAAGCACACTTTTATGTACCTTCCCACTACTCGAGATATATGGGAGGCTATTCGGGAATGTTACTTTGATGAAGCAGATGTTTCACACCACTTCGACATTAAAAATAAAATTTGGAAACTGAAACAAGGTGACCTTGATGTTACAGACTATGGGTTGGAACTTAGAGCACTATGGCAGGAACTTGATCTCTTTGGTGATGATGTGTCCACCACTCTAGCTAAGGTTGCTTGTCATAAGACACGTGTGGAGCATGAACGAGTATTCTACTTCCTCGCCGGCCTCAATTCTAAATTTGATGATCTATGGAGCCCTATCCTTGGTCGCTCCCCTTTGCCCTCTCCTCGTGAAGTTTATTTTGAAGTCCGAAGAGAGGCATCCCGATGCCATGTAATGATGCCAACTGATCCACCAATTACCCCAGAGACCTCTACCTTCATTAGCAAAGGAGCTGGTGTGAATTTTAAAGAAAAAGTGCAGTGTGTGGACAGGTCACACTCAAGACTGTTGTTGGGACCTTTACGGGAAGCCTGCTAATTGGAAACCTCATAAACAAAAATCAAGGGGTTATCATGCACAACCAGAAACTGCAGCCTCTCCTCAAAGCTTCTCAGCTCCTCCTATCAGCATTGAACAACTTTCTCAAATGATGGACTGGATGAAAACTCATCAGAATTCATCCAAGTCACCCACTGCAGTTGCTTTAGTTGAGACTTAAGGTACTCATTTTGTTGCCTTACATACCTCTTCTTGCTTGCCTATGTGGATTGTTGATACAGGTGCCTCTGATCACATGACTTCTGAGGCACGGATGTTTATGTCTTACCGTCCTTGTGCTGGCAATCATAAAATCCGTACTGCTAATGGCACATCATCGATTATTGCTGGCAAAGGCACTGTACATATTTCTGATTCACTCCATCTTGATTCTGTCTTACATGTTCCACATTTAGCCTATAATCGCCTCTCCATTAGCAAAGTGTCCAAGCAAGCAAATTGTTCTACTCATTTTTTTCCTACTTATTGTACATTTCAGGAGCTCTCATCGAGGACGACGATTGGCATTGCTAAGGAAATTGATGGGCTCTGCTATCTTGCTGAACCTATTGTGAAGGCTCTGTGTTCCAGAAATTTGAGTGGTTTACTTTCCAATTCTGATATTTTGTTATGGCATAAAAGGATGGGTCACCTTAGTATTTCCTATTTGAACCATCTGTTTCCTCAACTCTCATTGAATAAAAATACTAAATTTCATTGTGAAGTTTGTGAACTTGCCAAGCACCATTGTGCTACTTTTTCCCTAACTCCTTACAAATCTACCCTTCCTTTCTCTATTATTCATTGTGATATTTGGGGTCCTACACGTATTCCCAATCGTACATGTGCAAAGTGGTTTGTTACATTCATCAATGATCACAAACGCATGTGTTGAGTTTATTTACTAAAAGAATAATCTGATGTTTCTGCTGTGTTTCTTGAATTTTTCAAATATGTCTCTACCCAGTTTAACACCACCATTTAGGTTCTTTACACCAACAACGGAGCTGAGTACTTTAATCAATCCCTAACTAACTTCCTTAAGTCACAAGGTGCGGTACATAATAGCACATGTCCGTATAGTCCGCAACAAAATAGTCTTGTGGAACGCAAAAAATAAACACCTTCGCAAATATAAACACCTTCTTGCTGAGATGTTATAGATTTGGGATGTATAGATTTGCCAAAAGGAAAGAAACCAGTGGGATGTAAGTGGGTATTCACCCTAAAATATAATGCAGATGGTACTTTCAATAAATACAAGGCACAGTTGGTTGCAAAGGGCTTCACTCAAACATACGAAATCGATTATAATGAAACATTTGCCTCAGTGGCAAAGTTAAATACCATCAGTTATCCTCTCAATTGCAACCAATCTTGATTAGCCTCTTCAACAACTTGATATCAAAAACGCATTCCTAAATGGTGAATTACAAGTATATATGACGCTACCACTAGGTTTCAATGACAACAAACACAATCAAGTATGCAAACTGAAAAAATCTCTCTATGGTTTAAAGCTATTGCTGCGAGCATGGTTTGATAGATTTTCTACTGCTCTAAAAAATGAAGGATACAAGCAAAGTCTATCTGACCAGACTATGTTTGTCTCTAAGAATGAAGCAACGATAACCATCCTCATCGTATATGTAGATGATATTATTCTTACTGGAAATGATATCAAGGAGATAGAACGAATTAAGGCAGCTCTAAATAAAGAGTTCAAAGTTAAAGACCTTGGAAAATTAAAATATTTTCTAGGTATGGAAGTGGCAAGAACAAAGGAAGGGATTTGTGTGTCCCAACGAAAGTATATTCTTGATTTACTCAAAGAAACTGGTATGCTTGGCTGTAAACCTAGTAAAGTACCAATTAACACCACAAAGAAGGTCAAGAAGAACAAGGAAAAGAAGAAATGGCAACTAACAAAGGGCAATATCAAAGATTGGGAGGGAACCTCATTTATCTCTCACATACTCGACCAGACATTGGATTCGCAGTTAATATAGCAAGCCAACACATGCACTCACCAAAGAAGCATATGGATGCAATCTATATGATTCTTAGGTATCTTAAAGAGACTCTTGGTCTAGGACTCTTCTTCAAGAAGAATGATCATAGAACTTTTGAGATATATATTGACGCTGATTGGGCAGGCTCTCAGGAGGATAGCAGGTTTACATCAGGTTATTTTACCATTGTTTGGGGGAACTTAGTTACCTGGCAAAGCCAAAAGCAAAGAGTTGTTGCTAAAAGCAATGCAAAGTCAGAACTAAGAGCATTGTCCCAAGGTATCATGGAAGGATTATGGCTAAAGAGAGTGGTTGAAGAAGCTCGAGTACAGCTTAGTTCGCCACTGAAACTCTATTGTGACAATAAAGCAGCCTTGAGCATGGCTCTAAACCCTGTACAACATAGTAGGACCAAACAAGTTGAGGTAGATCGACACTTCATTAGAGAGAAAGTAGAAGATGGAATTATTTGCTTATCCTATGTCCCTACAAAGTCCCAACTTGCAGACATTCTCACAAAAGGTCTACCAGAAGACAGTTTTAAAGGATTGGTAAGCAAGTTGGACATGATAAATATCCGTGATCCAACTTGAGGGGGAGCGTGGTAAATACAGAAATATAATTAGTTAATTATTCTTGATTCTATAGTGATACTCTCAATATATTGATTATGTTATCTTTCAAATAATAAGGCGCATCTCTAGCGATAGCCACATGTATATATAATACTACAGCTGTAAATAAGAATGTATTGGACTATTTGAGCTCTGTTTACTCCACAAGTCTTTCCCCATCTTATTAAGGATCTATCATTGGAAGTGACGGTAGGAAGTGCTAAAGAGTACAAGAGTCATTACTTCTTTGAATAGTCTTTATTAAGTTTTTAGGGAAAATTAATAGGCAGGTCCTTACACTTTTGTTCAATTTTGAATTAGGTCCTTAGAGTTATTTTCTTTTTTATCGGATCCTTAATGTTTCAACTGTTACATCCATTGATCCTCAATTTAAAAAAAAAAAAAAACATTAGATTGGGGTTAATGTCATTTTTCATGGGGCCTTTGAGGAGCGTTCCTCAAGATGCGAACAATACTCTGAGGACTCTACTAGGTTTGATGAGGACTAAGTCTGCAATGGTGGTAGATCGATCCCATTCGAGGACCTTGTACTTGAAGGGGATTCACCGGTGTGGTGCTAGAGCATTTGATTGTGATTGATTCTCTTGCCTGCCTAATTCCAGAAGGCACACTGCTTGGATGAAGCAGGCTATCACTGCTCTTTTGTTATTTGGATCCTTCATGTAAAGAAAAATTCATAATGATAAAAATTGAATTATTGGAAGAATAATAATGTGAAAATCTGGGTCCAGAGTTTATAGTGATGAATGTATGTACCTCTGTTTTTTGGTTGAAACAGATATATGTATTTTGGGTATAAAAACACAAGATTCAGCTACAAGTCAATTGAATCTCAGGGAGAGGTAAAAAGAAAAGAGGAATTCTGAGAATGAACTAATGCGAATGAGATGCTCATGTGCTGATTAGGCCACCCAAAAACGCCTTGTTATTGACCAGATATAGATCCACCCCATACAAATCTTCATATTTGGCTTCTAGTTGAAATTAACGTTTTTTCTTCCCTTTTTTTTTATATTTCTTTTGCTTTAATCCTTTTAGATTCCAATGCTTTCCATTACCAAGTACTCTTCTTTAGTAGTATATCATGATCACTTCCTCTCATTCTCAACAGTGCTTAACCCCAATCTTCAACAGCGTTAACCCCAATCTAACGTTTCTATTAATAGAAGGATCAAGGGATATAACTGTCGAAACATTAAGGATCTGATAAAAAAATGAAATAATTCTAAGGACCTGATTCAAAATGGAACAAAAGTATAAGGACACGCATATTAATTTTCCCAAGTTTTTATTATTCTTTATATTTATTATTCTTTTATTTACAATTACATATCAAACGCATTCACAAACTGGGATTTTATAGAGCAACGAAAAAAACATATTGCCTCTCAACATTCCAAGCTCTGATACCACATGGAACTGAGGGGAATTGTATCTCATTAATATTTTGGAGAATGATACACCCCACATATATGCACAGAGAAGAAGATAGACAATTAAATGCTAATGAATGCGAATAAATCTAATAAATATTTACAATAATAATAAGATATTCTCACATGGTGGATATATAATTACCTGTGCATCTGTACCACCAGCACCAGCTGTAATAGAAATAACTGCTCCTTCTTTGTCATAAGGACCAGAAAGAAGTTGAGTCAACTCAAATCGATCTAGTGCTTTATTCAGTTCTATGATAATATTGGCAGCCTCCTCAAGAAGTCCTCCATCAATAGAGTCCATCTCCTCAAGCAGCTTAACTATTGTTTCTGCATCCTCAACCTACAGTCATTTCGACATATATTCAATTTACAATCTGATGTAGGTAGAAGGTAAGAAGAGAGAAGGAGAGAGAAGAATAGGAGAAAGAGAGAGAGGAGAGAGGAAATATAAGGAGAACTCGGATATTATTTATTTGTCAATAAGCAAAAATACAATAGGTATTCCATCCAAGACCCTTTATACTGATCTAAGAAAATGGTCATCACCAAACATAACTAAATATATCTAACATAACTAATTCCTGTTTTTTGGATAAAATGATCAATTATATATATGCAAAGGGGATTATACAATTAAAGTTAAAGAGTAGGATCTAGGGAATGGAGAGTTAATAGTACATCAATTTTATATAGAGTGACTAGAAAAAGATAAGAGCAGCAAGTTTGTATCCTTTTCTAGGGTGCCTCAAAGATTAGAATGGACAAGACCATAGAGCAGCTTCTTCTTGTATGTGACAATAGTGACATGGTTCAAGGAGGTAGCAAGTGTTGAAGCTACTTGGATATTTCAGTGCAGCATAAGTCTCAAGCAAGAAATGCAAAAAAGACAAGGTTCTGTAAAATGAAACCTAACTAGTTCCTCCTTCTATTTATATTTACATAACAATACTCCCTCCCCAAAATGACCCTGGTCTTCAAGGGTTAGGAATTTTAAACTCAAGAAACTGATTCTGAAACTGATATAGAGGAACCCAAGATGCTTCTTCGTCTGGCAGTCCTTTCCATTGCACTAGAACTTCAGTGAACCTTGCATCTCCCAACTCTCTCATTGAGGATTGCTTCTAGGTGGATGGTGTTGCTTGATCAAGGAATTTAGACAAAGTTTAATGAGTGATACATGAAAAATAGGATGAACCCTTAATTCTTGAGGTAAATCCAGCTTGCGGGCTATTGAACCAACCTTCTCTTTCCACTTTATAAGGCCCAAAATATCCGGGTGTTAATTTCTATGAGCTCCTTGTAGTAGCAAAAATTAAGAAATACCCACTTATATCTATCTATCCTTTTTGCGTAAGCTTTATGTTTCATCTGGTTGGCTGCCCTGTGAAGATGCTGTTCAAGAATAGCTAACATTTCTTCCGTTGCTGAAAAACTTCGATCCACAGCCTCTACAATGGTTTCTTTAGGCAAATAAGGAACAAATCGTGGGGGGTTTTTGGCCATATAGTTATTGGCCATATAACAACTCATAAAGAGAGCTTGCAAATTGCAATAGCCGCTTACTCCATTATTCAAGCACCTCCTAACACAAATACTCAAGCATGCCTCTAAGCATCCATACAGGACTTTGCATTGCCTATCTGTAAGTGCGTGATTGGCTGAAGTTAGGATTCCTCCACAAGTTACTAACAAAAACAGGATCTCTCTCACTTGCAATTTTGACTGGTGCACCAAGTAATTTATAAATGTGATTCATAAATAGCTGTGTAGAGTAGCAGCTACATATGTGTGAGAAAGTTGCAAGAATTTAGCATATTTGCTCTTCTATCAATGACACCCATATGGTATCATTTCCTCCAGATTTAGGTAGCTCTTCCATAAAATCCTTTGGAATACCTTCCCAGATTCTGTTTGGAATAGGTAGTGGCTGTAATAACCCGAGGGTGCTATTGCTTCATACTGGCACCTTGCACACACATCTTAGTGGAAGAGGAAATCATTTGTCTAACATATCTCCCCACAACTCTACAAGCTACTGATATGCTGACTCATGGACTATATGGTCCTGCATTTGAGAGTTGCATAAACAAGTTCAACATGATTAGCATATATGGTCCAACCTGAAAGGGAGTGTGGTTGGGCCTACTAAGATATATATTTTGTAAATATAAATATTTAATATATTATTTTCTGATTATAGGAGAGAGATTATTGGATAGATTGATAGAGTGTCGTAGGCTTTAATATTTCACTGATTTTGCGACTTATTCTTTGGGGTCTTTGATTCCCTCAAGCTATATATCTCAGTGTAATCCCCATTGGCGAATAATAAGAAAGACGGCTACTGTTCTACACATACCCTCTAATAAACCTCCATTTATACCCACCAAACCCTAAAAAATGACCTCAATTGCTTAATTAATGTAGGTTTTTGGCCATTCCACAATATTTTTATAAAATTTTTGTACTTGTTTTATAGGATAGAAGAGAAGGAAGGACAACAAAAGCAGAGGATAAGGTTAAAAATGGTTGGAAGTTGGTAAAGAATTATATCTAACCTGGGCTTTAAATTCAGCGAGAACTCTTATCTTATCTTTCACATCAGTCAAGGTCAAAAGAACCTCTTGAGCTTTGACTTGATTGTCCCACAAGGAGCTGTCAGCTGCTTTCAACTCCAAATCAGCAAGTTCTTGTTCTAATCGCCATATACCAGCAGATTCTCTAGTCTCTTCAACACGTCTTGACAAAATTTCAACATCCCTCCTCAAGGAATAAAAATCTGGTAATAAGGCTGACATATGAGCCTTGTTGTAACAACTAACAATTAATTCACGAGTGTTCTAGCAACTTTTTCTCCGATTAAACAAATGAATACATTACCAAAAACCTGCAACATGGTTACTGAGAGAAGAAGGAGAAACTAGATTTCTAAAGTGAACGTTGAATTGAAAGAATGCCACAACATTATGCTGATGTTCTAAATTTGATAATTTTAAATGAGACGGCATTATTATGTTTGTGCCATCCTTTGAATGTTTCCCAACAAATTCGATAGAAAAAGTAGATACAGTTGAAAATGACCAAATAAAAAAAGAACTGGTCCTGACAAGAACATGATAGGTAGCAATGACAGTGGGTAGAGATGTAGAGTGGAAAAGATTCTGCATGATCAATAAGAAAATAAAAGTAAATGAAGGAGTATCAACTAGCATTTCCTTCTCAATCTCCCACCTCTCCCCCCAATAACACCCTGAATTTAAATGCTAATACCACCATCCCATCATCATATTGCCCCCCCAAAAAGAGTAAACTAACTAAATATCCCTAGTTTAATTCTAGGCACATCAATTGAGTGAGAGATGATTGACCTTGTAGTGCCCATTCTCTGTCCAACCCAAGGTTCAACTGGTGATCTGGTGTTGCAAATAAAACTTGCAGAAATTCAAGGGAAAAAAACCAGTGAGAAATAACAATTTGGAACGTTGAAAAAGGGGAAAAAAATAACACTAGGAACAAACCAATGAGAAAGAAATTCCCTGAAACTCAATCAGTTGAAAAGAATAAAATAATTGATGAAGACAAGTCAACAAGGGATAATATGGTGTCCATTCTGTCAGCATGCTCTAGGGGGAAAATACAAACAGATAATGTACATAATATCATATTCACTTACCAGAATGGTGGGAGAGATTGGTGCAGAGTGAGAAAGAGAGTGACGAAAAATGTTTTGAAATGAAAATATTAGACCGGCAGCGCATCTGAAGGGATTGTTTACAGCTCAAACTATTAGAGATGAACATGGGGACGGAGCCGCAAAGAGGGTGCGAGAGACTTTCCATGACAAATACCAATTCTTAGGGTGCACTTGGGTTGCTGCAAACATAACTAATTTTAATCACATAGAAAAAGGTATTTGCATGTATATGCAATAATAAAGATGGAGGATGATATTTAAGACCTATATAGAAAGTTAATGTCATCTGAGACTATGAGAGAAAGTGGTTATTTGGTTATGCAAGAAGCTTTGGTTGCTGTGATGCTTTAGAGGCTATACTGTGGGTGGCATTGTGGGCTTAGAACAGGTTGGGCTGGCTAGATATCAGAAAGTTGAATTAGAGGCGGATTATATAGTTTCAGAGGGTCAAACAAAGAAGAGGAAGATGCAAAAGGGAGTGGGTAGCAGATTGTTGCAGAAGGTTTGCAAATGGAGGGATAGAAGAAGTTGGCAGGTTAAAGATGCTCATGTACCAGGAGAGGGTAATCAATGTTCGGACACCCTAGCCAGACTATATTGTGGTGCAAGGGTGTACATGGAACAGACCAGGCTTTGCCTGTAGTCCGGCTAGGTGTGGGGGCCAGGCTGGTCTTCCCAGACCGTAGACCAGTCCTGCCCAGTGGGGGACCCAATTCATCTCTGTCTCCTTTCTGTCCTCTTTGGTGAGTTGGACACTAACTGATTGTTTATCCCTTGCATTTTAAAGTCTAATAACAGCAAAACAGAAGTACTAAAAAACAACATAATTATTATTTCTTATATACTTATAAAGAATGAATACATAACAAAATTCACAGAAATTAGAATATCAAATATAAATAACCTGAAGTGTGTATAATAAAATGAACAAAAGATAAGAACAACCACCAAAAAAAGAGAATCTTCATCAACATCCCTAACATGACTATAAAAAAGTAAGACTTTCACTCCCCATAAAGTGAAGTTTATACATCTTTTATCACAACAATTGAAAACAGAATACCTTCCAACATGGCATTCGTCTATTTAAAATAAATAAAATCCAGGAATGAAGAATTCAACAAGGTCAACATGCACCATTAAGTTTAACTCTTGCATTGGAATAACACCATCAAACTTATACATTTCTTCCCTCGTACGTGATAATAAAAGCTAAAAACAAATTGAGTACAACATACCAGTCTTATTTGTCTAGATTTCAGAAAATGAGTGGCTCAACCAGTCCACAAGAATAATAAAGTCACACACAGAGTTCCACTAAAATAATTAAATAAAGTCACACAGAGTTGCATTATCAATCTAAGTTTTAAAATCATCAATACAGGCAAGAAATCATATTCGATTTACGTATGTGTAAGATTCATGGGAAACATGCTGCAAGACTAAAGACAATGGCGTTTGAAAGTAACACTAAAGAACTCATAATCAAAATTAGCATGGGATTTATACTCAAGTGAAACTGTTATTTCTTTTTTCACTATTAACTGTATGCACAGCCAGTGATAACTAATCATACAGACTAAAGTGGCACTCTGTCAGTTCGTGTTGTGTAGTGTTTGTTTCAACTTTCACTGCTAAAAAAATAAATTTGATGTATCAGGCAACAGCAAAATCATAATTGATTATACCATGAAATTCATGAACCCAAAAAGAATTTCCACAAGCACTTAATGCAACATTGGAAATTCAAATTTCAGAGGCCAAGAAATGTTCCCTATACTCTGACAACATTCTGCACACATGCCTATATAACAGCATTCGAAAAAACAGGGGAAGGAGAAGATATTTAAACATACCCCCACACAACCAACTCACAAGAGAAGAAGGCAGAGGGACGACTTTCACATGCATGGCAGCAACGACAAGGAGAAGAAAAGAAGTAGTGTGCACACACATTCACACACCACAGCGAGTTAGCGACGAGCACCAACGGAGGACGAAGATGATGAAGAATGCAGCAGCCGAGCCCAAACACAACACAACAACAACGAGGAAAAAGAAACAGCAATGCAAATACTCTCGCGGTACAAGCAGGTAGATGATAAGGACCCACGAAGCCGCCAATTACTAAGAACAAATTGTTTTTGTTATTAATAGGTTCTTTGTGTTGCATTAGGGCTACTAATATCGGATAAAATTATGGGTATAACGTGGTTATCATAAGATGCTCAGGCACTAGCCTAGGCGCTGAGACTGAATTGAGGCTCTCCAGGGGCTATGGTGCTGATAGGTTAGGTTCAGAGTAACAACGAAGCCAAGAGAGTAAAATTTTGCCACTAAAGTCAGCCAAGAAAACTTACCACAAGAACAAAACTTACAGGAAGCTCGCAGTCTGCTCTAACTAACTGAATCCCCTAAGGCTCTAACTAAAGCAGCCAAGAACGATGATAGAGAAAACTTACAGTTACAGGAACGAGGGCCGGGAGCTCGATTCTGAATTTTGATTTTCTTAAGCCGAAGAGACGAGAGCCGAGGGTGACGCAAAGGCGAGCGAGAGGCCAGAGCCGAGAGTGATTGGAGTTCGCATTAGGTGATGACTGAAGCAGTGATGCCCCCACTTCCCCACCTCTCTCCTTTTATCTTCGTATGCTGTTAGTTAGTCACTCTTCTCATTATTTTTATTAAAGTCGATCATTTTGTTTATTTAGGGAAAATTCCAGAAAAAGACTTTGGAAGATGTGAAAGGATAAATCAGTACTCCAAAATTCTGAAATCCCAAGTCAAAACGCTATGTTAGTACAGAGGAGGAATCTGAGATTTTGAAATCTGGACGAAAAAACGAAATTGCCCTTCAGTTGTCCCTCTCTCTTTGCTTGGAATAACAGCACCGGCTTCTTTATTAACAACACCGCATTCTATATTAACAACTCTACTTTCCTCTTTCACAATAACAACACCGGTCTCTTTATTAACAACACTGGATTCTACATTAACAACATAACTTTCTTGTTTCACAATAACAAGACCAATCTTTATATTAACAACACTATATTCTACAATAATAACTCCACTTTCTTGTTTCACAACTTCGTAATGAAAATTTCAGAGCCAATAACAACACCTCTCTCTTTATTAACAATACCGGATTCTACATTAACAACTCGACTTTTTTGTTTCACAATAACAAGATCGGTCTCTATATTAACAACACCGTATTCTACATTAACAACTCCACTTTCTTATTTCATAACTTCGTAATTTAAGTTTTAGGGTCAATAATAACGCATCTTTCTTTATTAATAACACCGTATTTGACATTAAGAACTCGACTTTCTTGTTTCACAATAACAACACCGGTTTCTATATTAACAACACCGTATTCTATATTAACAACTCCACTTTCTTGTTCCACAAGTTCATACTTTAAGTTTCAAGGCCAATAACAACACCTCTCTCTTTATTAACAACACCATATTTGATATATGAAGATGTGAAAGAATAAAGCGGAGTTGTTAATGTAGAATGCGGTGTTGTTAATAAAGAAACCGGTGCTATAATTGTGAAAGAGAGAAAGTGGAGTTCTTAATGTAGAATGCGATGTTGGTAATAAAGAAACCGATGTTATTATTCGGAGCTGAGAGAAAAGGACAGTTGAAGGGCATTTTCGTCTTTTCGCTGAGATTTCAGAATCCTAGATTCCTCCTCCGTACTGACACAGCACTGACATGGGATTTTACAATTTCGGAGCACTGATTTATCCTTTCCCATTTTCTAACATCTTTTTCTGGAATGTTCCCTCTTTTTTAAACCATCTTTATGATTAAAAAGCCAAACTTTGCAATTATTATTTTTTAAATATTAACGCATACAATTGCCGTCCACATCACAATTGCTGCCACCACTACCTCCTCCTCCTCCTCCACCATCATCACTGCCACCACCTCCACCCTTGCCATTATTGCCATGATAGTTGTTGCCGCTTCCACTATGTCTTCATCTACTGTTGTTATTGTCACCATCTGCCATCACCACCACTACCACCGCCACACCACCACCACCGCCACACCACCATTATCGTCGCCTCCACCAACACAACCATTGCCATCAGAAGATCCTCAGCAAGGTAACGTGACAATTAAGATGTCACAGCGTGATGGCTCAACTATTTTTTCTACTAAGATTATGTTAAAGGTAAAATAAACATTGTGTGATATATTAATTTTAAATAAAAACCAAACTCTAGCCCTATAATTATTATCGCATCGTATTACCATTACATTGTATTGTATTGCATTGCAAAGTATAATGGAATCGAACTAAATTGGCCCTATATATATATATATATATATTTTAAAACTATGTTTAGACTAAATTTGAGCCTCCTACAATATTTCAAACAAAAAATCTCAACAACACTATTTGATTGCCGTCATTTTTTCAAGGGTTAAGATGCATTTAACATCCTAAAATATATTTTAAGTAGCATTCAATATCATAAACTAATTGATTGTTCATCAACTAACCTAATGAGGTTTTTTAGATGGACTTGTAAGCTTAAACTACTTCTACTAAAATATTTTTTCATTAGCATCAAGTAACTTAATCCTTCTTACAAACATATTATGGAATTGTAGTTGAATCAAGCAAAATTTTTAAGCAAAATCAAAGAATGACCATATCTACTAATTCCTTGGCTTTTCTCTCCACAAAATTTACCTTATTGTGTATGTCTAACATTCATGAATAGTAGTGGGGGTTAAGGAACAAGAACGTATCCTGTAGGTCATTGCAGGCTACATGATCCTTGTGAAGGTATCTTACATACAAAAACAAGAAAACAATATATATAAATGCTATGAGTAGCTAAGTATTCATTTACAGTTAAAGAAATACCAGATATAAAGGTTACAAGATGTCGAGCTTACCATATCGCTTGTAACGATCTTTTTGACTAACACCTGGTTGATAGCGTCAAACACACCTTCTTCCCTATAGATATCTTGTTCAAAGGAGACTTGTTTGGTGTAGCCTTCATGCTCAAGGTATGTTTTAGTGAATACGTTATTGTGTGTCGCAAGAGCTATTCGATATTTATGGGAAATTGGCAGAAGAATAGGCAGTTGAGGCTCAAGCTCATTTATCTTCTTCAATACATAAAACACCGAACCATAGCTGGACTGAGCTCCCAGATTGCTCTTCCTCCTCCTTGCCTAAGTAAGTTGAGAAGACTGGATAATATATCTGCATCTGGGGTGGGCACCAGAAAGGCATACTTAGGGTTGATGGTGATCTTCAGCTCTACGCTAACATGATTCTGAGGGAAAGGCATGTTGTGAATTATGTTCTCCCCCTACAAGTTGTACATGCTGCTCGTAGCAACCATATGCCGCTTGGAGCTATCAGCCACACACTCAACCTCTCTCTCACCCTAAACAAAGAAAAAAATACAATTAATGTAAACCAACAATAAATAAAGCATAGACTTTCAGCATGAGTCATACTACCTAAGGTAGAGTCTAAGAGGGGAATGTGTAGTTATCATTGGCACTTGGGGTGTGAGCCATTCCCTGCTTCCCCGTGGGTTTTAGCTCATGAATTGATCAATAATAGCTTGTTGTGCTTCAACTTACTTCTTTGGCATCTCAATTATCTTCATATACTATTGAAGCTTCTGATCAGATACCCTTATCAGCCTCTTCGGCTTCCCAAAATATTCATTTTAGCCGACTCCATAGCCAACACCCTTCAAAAGATCACCGTGATAAGAACCCAGAGCTTTTTTCAAGACATCCTCATCCCCAGGAAGCTCGCCTCACTCTAATTCTTGACTTAAGATCTCATGTAGTAAAATGAAAGGTTAAATACCTTTTTATATAAAAAAATTCAATTATAATTGAATCAAAATCCTCAGCACTTGCTATTTTTGAGACCACCTCCTACATGTGACAATTGTCAATGTTGCACTCTTTGTTTTGCCTCGTAGTAGCCCACAACACTTTACAGTTGATAATGACATCTGATCCTGACCCTTACTTCTCTATCAATTGTTGCTCAACGCTTGTATATCCCATATGGCCTCCATGGTATGGGTATGCGTTGTTCTTCACCCTCTCATGGTTTACCAATCTTAATTCCTATGAAAAGAAACAATAAAGATGTCAAAGTTACAGTATGCTGGAAAAGAGTGGTTGGAGCTATTTGACAAGCGTGCGGAGAAATGACGGGAATTTTAAAATTGTGAGAATATGGTTCAGAAAGGGATTTTAAATCCATATATTTGACAGTTTATTTTGAATAACCATCAAATATATAAGTTTCACAGTATTTTGATAAACAATTGTCATATATTGATAGAATATATATAACGGTTTTTTAGATATAACTGTTGTAACACCCTAAATTTTGATTAAGGGCTAATGACGATTATTGAGAATGATTTTGTAAATTAAAGTGGAATTGAGACCTAAATTAATTATTAAAAATGCCCAAGACTCTGTATTTTAGCATAATTATGTGATAAAGTAATTTTTGAGCTAAAATAAGAAGGAAACGGTGTATGGAGAAAGGAAAAAGAATTAGAATATGGGTTATATGGCAATTCTAGTGAATGTGCCATAATCAGGGGAAAATTTGAAAGAATGGAAAATTATCGGCTAATTAGTCAGTGATTAATGAAGAAATTAATTACTAACTAAGAGAAATGAGAAGGGTAACTAAATGGTTAATGAAGTGGTTAGAGTAACTAATTAGTTACTTACTTTATGAGAAGTCATGAGATTGAGACAAGTGGCACCATTGGATGAAGATGGAATTGTTGGAAAGTCAAACAAATCATTTTATATTCATTTCTCTCTCTCCCTCTCTCTTTGTGTGAATGAGTATAGGCATGGGGGCAGAAATTTTGTCATTCTTCATGTAACCCCCTGCCTAAAAAACCATAATTATTATTCAAAATTCGTAATTAAAATGAAATAGAGATAAATAATTGTCAAAATTCATTTACAATCCCTTCCTTACGGGAGGGTTTTCACAAAATCTTTCAAAATTTCATCCCTTCCCTGGTCTTAGTTTCAAATATCGAATATAATTACCTATGTAGTTAGTCGCATTCAAATATATCAGAGTATATAACAAAGTCCTGGCAACTCCCGGGGTTCATTCACTAAGGGTTTAAGGTTCCCGTACAGAGGATTACAATACCATTCCAAAATTATTATTTACATCCCCAAAAATAATATACAGTAATCCCAGATCCACATGGATAACCAACAACCCAAAAGTAATTTCCCTACAAGGTACTAGTCGCTCTTGGTCGTCTGTTTCTCCTTGGAGCCACTTGCCCTGTCTGAAGGTTAGTCAATAGAAAGAATGAGATTCAAGAAAATCCTAGTAATAACAAATCAATTATACAATATATAAACACATAGCATGTAAGATCATGTTTAGCAGCAACACAATAATGTATGGCTCACGCCACACACGACAGTACTCACGGCTGTATACACAATGTGATAGCTTTCACTGTAATCTCTATGCTCAATGCAACAGCTTACACTGTAATCATTATGCTCAATGCGACAGCTTACGCTGTAATTACTATGCTTAAAGCATCTCAATGCATGACAACATACATACAATGTTCTGTACACAGTATAGGAGAAAGAGTCACTACCTTGTTTTCTCCTGGCGTGCTTCGGCATAGTTCGTTCACGACCAGGGCAAAAGTTGAACTCTATAAACCAAAATTAAGAACAACGGATTAATCGCTTATTCCAAGCTCTTTCTTCTATAATACTTAAAGTTGGTTATTATTTGAACTCTTTAGGTGACTATTAAAAGCCTAGAAACATACTTAAAGGGTTGGGGAAAACTACCCTGAAGATCCCTTTTTGGAAGCAAAAGTACTTATTTTTGGCTGAGTCAAACGAGTGAAGAAGGCCTCACTTGAGTGATGCCCCCAATCACACTTGAGTCTCAGCAAGTGAGACACAGAAAGTGTGTACCCGAGAGCACCAATACACCCTGGAGTGGCTAGTTCACTCGATCACTTTCCTTGACACTCGAGTGATGACTCATATTCACCCGAGTCCCATCGAGTGAGATACAGGAAGTGACAACCCGAGAGTAATTAAAATCCTAAAGTAACAAATGCACTCGAGCACCAGCCTTAGCACTCGAGTGACCACCTAATACTCATGAGTAATGAAGCACACTCTTGATATTTTGCTGGTGAGTGTTAACTCGAGACGCACATCCATAGTGCTACATGCACATGCACTCAAGTAGAAACCCTTATCATTCACAAGTGAAGAAGTGTACTCTTAGTTCCTACCTGAGAACTCTACTGATACATTGAAGAGAAATGAAGATATACTGCTGCACTCGAGTGAGACCCCTCCTCACTCGAGTAAGACTTATCAGGAGCCAAAACCACAGCAGTTGACAGAATTTCCCAGACTTGCCAAAACTAATTCCAATGGTTCCAGAATTCATACCAAAGCTCATTCCCACACAAAATTCCATAAGGAACCTATTGGTTACCTTAAAACCATCAAAATCACATCCTATCCATATACATCCAGTTTTAGCTCAAATTGCTTTACAACTACCAAGATTACCAAATTACCTAATTCAATTCCTATCCAACTCTAATGGCACAAGGACACAATCTTAGACCATTTCCCACCTAACACAACACCCAATTCATTCATTCCAAAGTCTTATGAAATTAGGGCAAAATCCAAAGTTCTCAAAACTTAACCAAAAATCAAAAAAAAAAAATACCAAAATACTATAAATGCTTAACTCTTCAACTTCCAAAGACTAACTTTTTGATTCTCTAACTTCCAAACTTGTTCTAGCTTTAAAACACCTTCTTTCAAACATCTAAAACTATCAAGATAAAGCTCTCATCAAGGTGGTCAATATTAAAGAAAAGTATTTGAGCATTTAAAGTGAACTACAATGTGAAAAGTCTCACCTTTGCTTTCTCTTTCCTTCTTCCCTTGCACGAAAATGGAGAATAGAGAGAGAAAATATGGAAATGATGAAGATGAAGAGATTTCTCTTGCCTCATACTCCCTTATCGACCTTGAAAAGAAAGAGAGAGGGAAAGAGTTGAAAATTTGACCTTGATCCAATGGTCCATGCTTTGCCATTTGTCAAATCCTAGTTCTCTCTTCTATGAACTCACATAAACACATGTACACTCAATTCCACCCCTTGCTCATTCAATCCTAACCGTTGATCTCAAGTTACCTATGAGTCTTCTCTTTGGTAACAGACCAACTGGTCGGTAAATTTACTATTTTGCCCCTGATTATCACAACGTTCATTAAACCATCTTCAAACATATTCATATCACAATGCACATCATATCCTTCAAAAGTGTTTATTCATTAATAATTACATCACTTTTGAAGTCATTAGCCCTTAATTACAATTCAGGATATTACACTTCATCATCATCATCATCTCAAAACTCTCTCTCTCTCCAAGCTCTCTCATTGTTCCATTTTTGAAGGAAGAAAGAGAAAAAGAAAGCTCAAGATTTAAGTAAGATCTTGACCTTGAATGCCAAAATCTCCTTCTTTAAAGTTATTCCTCTTGTTAAGAGCTTTCATTCTATGATTTTAGAATTTCAAGAGGAGGTGTCTTTGTGTTTGAGAAAAGTTAGAAATTGAAGAATCAAGAAACAAGTTTGAGAAAGTGAAAGAGGTGGGTGATAGCTCCCTTTTGATCTATATATTGTGGTTGTTGGTTGAGCATTGATTTTTCTGGAATTTTGCCCTAATTTTTGTGTATTATAGAGTTTGAGGATTGCATGATGTGTTGTGATGGAAATGATGTTTGGTTGAGTCATTTGATCAATGAAAACAGTTTGGAGTCTTGAATGTGAAATTTGGCAACTTTGGGGTTTTATATTGAAATGTGTCCCAAAGTACAACATGTCAATGGGTTGTGATTTTGGTCATTTTGAGGTTTCCATTTTGTTCCTTGTAGAAAATTGTATGGGAGTAGTATTGGAAGTGAATTTTGGAACCATTGGAAACACATGATGAAAATTTAAAAATTTTGTCAAAGGGAAACTTTGTGCTGGCAGTTGTTTTGCATGGAAGTTTTGAAATAGCAAATTGTGATGAAAAGTTATGAAATTCTCCAGATTTGTAGTAGACATTTCAGGTTTTCCAATGACATAAAGTTTGTGTCATTTTGATGTATGTGCTAAAAGTTATGGATTTCCAAAGTTTGATGTTAAAACTGGGATCAATTCTGGAACAGCAAGGAGAAATATTGAATTCTGTATTTTTGTGGTTATATCCAGCATTGATTCATATTTTTCCTGTAAAGTGAAGTTAAATAGCTTTTCATAGGCTTTAGAATCACCTCGTTTCGAGTTTTCTAGAATTAGTTATGATTTTTGGAAGTTCAGCCAAGAAACAGAATTTTTCCTTGGCTGCAGCCCAAAAACTTCTTACTTGCTTTTGGCCACATCCAAAAACTCTCTGACCTGATTTTAGCTGCCGCCAAAAGTCCTTGGTCGCAGCCCAAAAGTTTCTAACTTGTTTTTGGCCGCAACCAAAGATTCTTGGCCGCGACCAACATCTAAAAATCAGAACTTTTCACTAACGTAAGGTGGTCTTTGAGATAGTACTTCTCAACCATTTAGGCAATTGATTGGGCTTTTAATAGCTGTAATACCCCAAATTTTGAGACTCGAGGCTAGAGAATAAGCCTGAGATTAGTGGATTGCTAAGCCCCGATTTAGCAATATCCCAAATTGTGATTAAGGGTTAATGACTCCAAAAGTGGATGTGGTTAGTGATAAATAACCCTTTTGGAGAATATGAAGTGATTTGACACTCGAATGTGATTCGTGTGTGGTTTGAGCAACACCGAAACCCTGTATTTAAGTTCAATTGTGGATTAACATCCAAATTGACTTAAAATAGAGGGAAGAATTGAATGGGGTATTGTGTTGGAAATGGTGTCATAGTGTGTTTTGATGTCATTGAAATTGGTTTGAAACTTTGGAATGGAAATGTTGCAATGTTAGGTTTTGAAATGTGAATTGTGTTGACATGTTGAGATTGTTGTGAAAACATGTCAATGAGATGTGAATTTGATTGATTTGGTGTTTCCAATGGATTCCTTGTGAAAATTTATGTGGGAATGATGTTTGGTATGAAAATGGAACCATTGGAAGCAAAGATGCAAAATCTGAAATTCTGTCCAGTGAAACTCTATTCTGGGCAGTCTTCTCGTGTGGATGTTTTTACTAGTCAAATGATGTCAGAAAATTATGAAACGTTCCAGTCTTAAAGTTCACATCCCAAGCTTCAAAATGGACATATAATTTGTATCATTTCGTTTTGGGAACTGGGAGATATGACTGTCCAAAGTTTGAGGTCGAAAATGGACTCTGCTTTGGGACAGTGATGAAATTTGTGCAATTCTGGAATTGTGTGGTGATTTATAGTAATGGAAAATATTTTTCTAGTAAAGAGGACTTAAATACCTTTCATTTGGCTTTGGAATCACCTCATTTCAATTTTTCTAGAATTAGTTATGATTTTTCAAAGTTTGGGCAGAAAATCTGCCAGAAAATCCGAAAATGGGAATTATGACATCATCTCAATAAAAGATGACATCAGCATAGGATATGTTATTAAACAGTTTTTTCCTTCTTCCTCCTCATTTCTGACGCTAAGAACAGCTGAAATAGAGAGAGAGCATATGGGATATTTAGAGAGAGAAAGAGGAAGAAATCTCGTAAGGTAAGCCGATTTCTCCGACGATCTAGCTCCTAACGCGTATAACTCCGATCCTAAGCTACTCCTTTATATTATTTAAGGTTTGGAAGCTCTTCCTTTGGTGTTAAAATAGCTAGGGTTTCAGCCAAGACAAGGAAAAGCTAGTGGGAGCTTGAGGTAACTTCCAAACTCTTGTGTATTAACTATTCTGGCTGTTGTGGACAATTTAATCGGTGAAATTTTGCCGGATTGTCATTGATTTCAAAAATGGAAAATGGGTGTGTGGGGCTGTTATGCTGCCCAAATTGGTACTAAATGGTAGTTGTAACCTAATGGAATAGTCAATAAAGTGGTTAGGAGTAGAAAGGAACGCGTTTACGGAGCCGAAACCGAAAAACCCCAATTTTTCCCGGGGAATTGAGAATTTTGGCCAAGCCTGGTTTGGAGGGGTTAGAGATGGATTTTCAATGATTTGATGATTCCATTGAGTTCAGGAGCGAAAATTAGGTGGGGTTACAGTTGGTCACTTTTTCGGAAAAGGCCAAAAAAGCATAATTATGAAAACGCCCTTGAAACCCTTAAAGTGGGGCTGTCAAGGGTAAATTTGTAAATTGAAATTTAATTTGATAATTCCGAGTCCAGAAATGGATTCCTTGGGTGAAAATATGTCAGAATAGCCCATGTTAAAATTTCAAGAAAAGTACAGTCGGACCGGGTACGGCGGGGCCGGGCCGGGTCCCCAGGGGTATTTTAGTAAATTTTCAATATAGTCTCATATAACCCCCAGAAACACTATGGAAGTGTCTAAATGGTACATTTGACATTGTAGGATCGAATGTGAAGCCCCGAGTTGCTGGCACGCAAATCGAGGAGGAAAGACTGGAGGTAGGGGACTTGCCTTACTTGCATGTATTTGATATCTTTGCTTGTGTAGTGATGTATGTGATTGCTTTACTTGATTGTGTAGAGCATATTTGAATAAATGAAGCTCTGTTTCTGTTTTACTGTGGCCATAGTTTTGTTACATGAAATATTGAGCATGCAGAAATGTCATTATAGGGCATGCATCTAGATAAAGCTAACATGTCATACACATAGCATCTATCATGCATGCATTATGGTATCTATTTCCTACTGAGATTCTCTCAAATCTCACTCTCCCCTACCAACAATTTAGACAGGGCAAGTGGCTCGTGGAGGGAGCGGCTAGGACTCCTCCGAGATGAGATTGTGTAATCCCCATTTGAAGAATTGTAATGGGCAATTGTACCCTATGTATCTTTAGTGAAGGTATGTACCAGAGATTGCCGGGATGATTAAGTTGTGCACTTTGATATTTATATGAATGTGATTTATCTTCGCGTAGTAATTGTATTCGAAATGTGAATATGAGACCAAGTTTATAAATGATTTCAAAAAATATTCGTGAAAACCCCGTCATGTGATGGGTTAATAAATATTATTTGATTATTATTGGTCTCTATTTCATTTTAATCACGTATTTCGGATATAATTATGGAGGGGGTTACAATAGCTATCTAAAGGACTTTAATGATAACCAAATATAAGTGTTATGGAGTCATTTGAGTATTGAGATAAGTGATAACCTGTCATCCTTAATTATGACTATAGGATTTAATATTTGCTTAGAGCGTAGAAGGCCTGTGCCTAAACAAGAACGGAAAGAACAAGTTAGTGACACTTTCTCCTATATCATGTTTAACGCATTTCTTATGTGTATTGATCATTGAATGCTGCTATTACTGATTGGGTTTGTGGCGAGTAGCCCAAACTTGAATCCTTGTGAGTTGTGACCTGCGGCCACATGGGGGATCAACCTATGGTGGACGACCACGCCTGTGGGGCGGTGGGATTACGGGGCAGGACAATAAACCTTAAATCCTTGTAAGTTGTGACCTGTGTAACCCCATTTTGTAATTATATCCGAAATACACCATTAAAATTAAATAGAGACCAATAAGAAACAAAACTCATTTAAAATCCCATCTTCACGATAGGGTTTTCTCAAATGCCTTTCAAAATCTAATTTACCTGGTCTCATATTCAATTTCAAATACAATTACATCATGCGAAATATCACATTTATACCAATATCAGAGTACGCAAATAAGTCATGGCTAATCCCCGGGTTTCATTCATTAATCAAAGTATTAGAGGGCATATTCGCCCCTACAAGCCTCATATGGGGATTACACAAATCTCATCTCCATACATAATCAAATATACATCCATATCAAATACAAATATCCCATCTACAATGATAACCAACTACCAAAACTCAAATAACCCAAAAGGAGTCCTCGTCGCTCTTGGTTGCTTGCTCCAACCTCAATCCACCTACCCTGTCTAAAATGTTGGTAGGGGAGGGTGAGATTCGAGAGAATCTCAATAGGAAACACATACCAATATGCATGTAAGATAAGTGTTTAATGCATGACATGCTTGCAATACATAACTCATGCTCACACAGTGACATATCTGCGTGCTCAATATTTCAACAACATACTCATGGCCATAGCATAAATAGAAACAGAGCTACAATCATTCATACATATTTCATATAATCAAGCAAAGCAATATATGCATCAATACACAAACAAAAATATCAAAGCATACAGGAGAGGTAAGTTCCCTACACGTGTCTTCCACGTATGCTCCAGCACCGGTTACTCACTATCAGACGAATATTAAACCACAATCAGGGTGAACATAAACCCTATAACCAAAGCAAGGACATATGGTTATTCTTTATTCCAAAACCTTACTTTCATATCACTTAAAGTTGGTTATCATTCATGACTTTTAAGTGGCTAATCAAAGCCTAAATACATGCCTAAAGGCTTGGGAAAACACTTGACCAAAGATCGTCTTCAGAAATCCAAAATTTCATTTTTTTAGGGTTGACTGTGGCCCAAGAATCCACTGACCGTAGAAAGAAATAGGTCCAAAACATTTGAGCCGCGGCCCATAACCTCTGGGCGTGGCCAAGAAAATCCTGTTTCTTGGCTGAACTTCCAAAAATCATAACTAATTCCACAAAAATTGAAATGAGGTGATTCCAAATCCAAATGAAAGGTATTTAAGTCCTCTTCATAGGAAAAATATGAACCTTTATAAAAAATCACCAAAACATTTCAGAATTACATAAAATCCACCCTTGCCCCAAAACAAAGTCCATTTTCGACATCAAACTTTAGACAGTCATAACTCTTAGCACACAAAACAAAATGACATATATTATTTGTCCATTTTGAAGCTTGGGATTTGAACTTTATGACTAGAAAGTGTCATAATTTTTAAACAATATTTTCCTAGTCAAAATGTCCACACAATCAGACTGTCCAGAATAGAGCTTCAAAAGACAGAATTCCAGGTTTTGCATATTTGCTTCCAATGGTCCCATTTTCATACCAAACATCATTCCCATACAAATTTTCACAAGGAATCCATTAGAAACACCAAATTAACCAAATTCACATTATATTGACATGTTTTCTCAATAGCACAACATGTCACCCAATGTCACAATCTAATGCACCACATTGCAATCCTCTCCAACCAAAGTTCTAAACAAATACCAATAGTCATAAAACACAACAAAAGACCATTTACAACACACTAAACAATGCAATTCCTCTATGTCAAAATCACATAAAATCAGGGCAAAATTCAAAATTCACAAAGCTCATCCATAAATCATAAAACTTGGATCAAAAGGCTTCAAATACTTACCTCTTCCTCTTTTCCAAGCCAATTCCTTGATTCTCCATCTTTCCACTTTTCCTCAAGCTATCAAACACCTCCTTTCAAAAATCTAAAACCATAGAGATGAAGCTCTCATCAACATGATCAAGATTAATGAAGAGAATTTAAGCATTAAAGGCCAATTAGAGCACCATACCTTAAACTTCTTTCTCTCTCCACCTTGAACTTGGACGACCATGGAGGACAAGAGAGAGATGAGAGATGATAAAGATGAAGATGGGCATCAGTTTTTGGCCCAAAAACCTTCCAAATAAGGGAGGAGAGGAGAGAGGGAAGAGTTAACAAATTGACCAAGATCCAAGGGTCCAAATTGTGCCAAGTGTCACACTCTTGTTTCATCTTCTTGGACACATATGGACTCACACACATGGGATTCCACCCCTCATAATCTCATCACAATAAATCATAACCATTGATCTTTGAGTTACCAATGATCTTCCTCTTCGGTAACCGATCAATTGGTTGGTAACTTTACCGTTTTGCCCCTGATTACTGCAAACTGAATCATCACCAAACTCTTTTTCTCATTCGTTTTCTTTCACAATACGCCCTCCCCTCTATTTTAAGTTAATTTAGAGTTCAATCTATAATTGAGCTTAAATATAGGGTTTCAGTGTTGCTCACAACATACACGAATCACATTCCAATGCCCAATCACATCATACTCTCCAAAAGGGTTTATCTGTCAATAATTACCTCCACGTTTGGAGTCATTAACCCTTAATCATAATTTGGGATCTTGCTAAACCAGGGCTTAGCAATCCACTTATTTCAGGCTTATTCTCTAACCTCGAGTCTCAAAATTTGGGTTATTACAACCTGTGGCCACATGGGGGGATCCTCCCATGGTGGAGGACTGTGTATACAGGGTGATGGGATTACAGGGCAGGACAATAAACCTTGAATGTTGTTGTTTGGGTCTGCGGCATTTAGCCCGGGCTTGAATGAATGTTTGACTCATGGCAGGTAGCTTGGCTTTGAATATTGATGTTGTTGAATTGCGATATATACTTATATACTTTGTTTAATTATGCATCATATACATGAAATGTTACTATTGGGATTCTTTAGAATCTTACTCTTTCTAATTAACAATTTTAGCCAGGGTAAGCGGATCAAGAGACAAGTAAGTGAGCAAGGACGACTAGGATTACCGGTGGTAGTCTTAGCTTTGATTTTTAGTTATCATTTTGGACAATTGTATATATTTATTGACCCTAGAATGATAATTGTTGTGTAATCCCTAGTTTGGGAAACTAAGATGGGCAATGAAGCCCTATAAAACCCTTTGGTTAATGATTATATCCTGGGTGAATGCCAGGAATTTTGCTATCACTCAAAATGAATGGATATCGTACTATACAGGCTTTGTAAAAAGTTTTTAATTATCCTTGATCTCCCATTTATTTATTAAATGTGTTTTAAACACTAATTACGACCTTGATGAGGATGGGGGTTACATTTGTGATATTAGAGCTGTAATTCTTGGTAAGAGTAGTTTTGCTAGGATAGTTGTGATAGTTCTCTATTATAGAGTGGGTAGTTAACCCATGATCGTTGTTGTATACACGTAAATGTTCCTGTTATTAGCGGGTATGTGAGTTTTAAGGAACATGTATATATACCTAGTGTGATTGATGTTGTGAGTCATTTGTGTTAGAGAGGAAATAACACAATGATTTGACTAGAGATTAATGGGTAGAACCGGAGGTGGATGAAATAAACTACAATCCACCTGATCTCATACAGTGGATGATGAAGAATGGAGCTCTGATGTGTCGATAAGAGGAATAAGGTATGAATTAAGGAAACGGTTGGCTTCCAGATAGTTTACTGAATGCAATAAAGCTGTGGAAGGGTGCGCGAAAGTTAAGTGTGCTTAACTCAGGGAAATCCTAAGATGGGTAGCCCTGAGATGTTGAGTTAGCAAAGTTATAAAGACTTGAGGAATAGTTATTATCTTGAGGTTTCTCCATGACTAATGATCATTTAAGTTAGATGGTTTAAATGGTTCTTTGATACATAGATATATTGATGATGTAAACATTGATTTTAAATTGGGACAGTTCTGTCATAGTGCATACTGCCAGAAAGGTCCATTTGATGGGATTATGGAATTTGAGGCATAGTAAATATTTTACGGTTTCTCCATGCTAAGTGATGATCCTTAGTAACATTGTAGGGTCAAATGAATGTAGATACGATATACGGTGCTATATAAGGGGTAATGACCATATCATTTATTGATCCTAGAAGAACCGATTTAATGATACTGAAGGTTGAGAATAGGCCTGAATTAGATCTAAGCTAACATAGTGCTTAAGTCAAAATGTGAATTGGTTGCACTATGGTTCTTATGTATGATAGAAGCTCAAACCATGTGAACCTGATAGATAGTGTTGAACCTTCAGTAATGTTTGAGGTTATTACTCAAATGTCGTGAAGAGTAGAGTAGGTGCTATTGATCTTGATTCTTAGAGAAACCTATTGGGTATAATTGAGGAAAATGATTTCTAATGTATGTGATATGGAGGTTCCAGATTTCATGATGAACCTAAATGTTGGGTTAAAGACCTTAGGCTGTATGATATTATATACCAGTGATGTTATAGTGGACTTGTGTGTCCAAAGGCCCTAAAACCTAGGGGACCAGTATGCCTTTAGGCTGGTAGATATACTTAAACTTGTGTTGAGCTAATGATGATTGGTTTAGTTGAGGAAAGTAATTTCCCAACTTAGTTAATGTTGAGGTTCTAAAAGTTGAATTGTGATAAAAGAATTAGACTCGATAGTTGAACCGATTCTTTAGGAATTTGATTTGACCTGGATGGTCTAGGGTATTAGAACATGGTACTGGAATGTATTGAAATATGTATGAGGTTTCTCGAGGTTGCTAGTTGCTAATTTAGCATAGGGAAAGATCGTGATAACAGAGTATTCTCTTATTGAATAAGAATAGTTCTTGATAGAATAATGAGTAGCCACAAAATATGGTCTCAAGGTTGAGATAGGGAATAGAATGTACGAGTAGCTGCTGGATTCTCGTTATAATGATACTTTCATTTGGAGGCAACCAACTGGAAAGAGCTACTTATGGTGAAATATGATCAGAAAGGGCTACATACGGAGAGTTCTGATCGGAAAGGGCTACCTACAGTGAAATCTGATTGGAGAGGGCTACCTACAGAGAGTTTTGATCGGAGAGGGCTACCTACGGTGAAATCTGATTGGAGAGGGCTACCTACAAAGAGTTATGACTGGAGGGGCTGACCAGTTAGTTGACTGAGTAAAGTACTAAGTACAGTACTGTAGTATAGAGCCACCATGACAACGAACCCTAGTGTGGAGCCATCGTGACGATGAACCCTAGTGTGGAGCCACCTTGATGACGACCCCTAGTATATAGCCGCCTTGAAGACAAACCATGGAGTATAGTCACCGTGACGTTGAATCATAGAGTAGAGCTATGGGAACATTGGCTCTCAACGATGGTGCATTGTAATGAATCCCATATTGAATGTGTTTTCTTGAGATAAGAGTCTATATGGCTTATAATGATTCAAGTTGAAACAGGCCAAGAGTGGGCATAGAGGAATATAGATTGTGGGTGCCATCAGGTGTCATGGGAGGTTCTTGTGGAACTCCTATTAAATCAACCTGACATTGCTGTTGCACACATAAGGAGATAAACTTCAAAGTGCATAGTGGAAGCATAGTAGAAGTGATGTGTTTAAGAATTGCATTGAGCAGAAGCTCGAGGTAATATAAACAATGTGTGAGTTATGGCTTTTGGAAGTAAAACTTTGGGACTATGTTATCATGTGAGAAGGGGTCTTGGATGATCCCAGTATAGTGAAAGTAATGTTAGATGGGCAAAGGGCAGAAACTGTTATTAAGATTCACAGTTTTTTAGATCTTGTTGAATATTGCCGAAGATTCATTTAGAATTCTCCTGAATCATATTCCCTTTATGACCTAGTTCAAGTGAAAGGATTAACTATTGAGTGGGATGAATTATATGAATGATGTATATATTCGTTTGAGTTACATCGCTATGCTAATAGTCCTCTGGTAGCTAACAATAGATCGGATGAGGGCTGTGTGTAACCCCCTACCTTTAACCACGTAATTATAATTCGATATCACATAATTAAATTGGTTTAAAGACCATCGGATAGCTTAAACTCATTTCAAGTTCCTACACTATAGTAGGGTTTTCACCAAAAACTTTCAAAAACTCTTCTCTATCCTGGTCTCAATTTCAAAATTCTAATATAATTACCTATGCAGTTAATTTACGTTCACACACATCAGAGTGTATAACCAAATCCCCGACAACTCCCGGGTTCTATACATATATAATCTGAGGGTTTAAAAGTCTCCACTAGGGGATTACATAACCAAAATCAACAGTAATATTTACATCTCCAAAAATAAACAGTAATCCCAAGTCCAAAATAGTTAACCAACAGCCTAACAACACACTCTACAAGATCCTAGCCGCTCCTGGTGGTTTGCTTCTCCTTGGAGCCACTTGCCCTGTCTGAAATGTTAGTCAATGGAAAGAATAAGATTCAAAAGAATCTTTGTAGTAACAAACCACTCATACAGTGTATAAACACATAGCATATATGATCATGTTAAGCAGCATCACAATGTATCATGGCTTTCGCCACAAACAACAGCACTCATGGCTATAAACTCTAAGCGTCAGCTTTCGCTGCGATCTCAATGTATTCACAAAGTATTCACTAGGAGTCAGCTTTCGCTGCGATCACAAAGCATCACAACGTCACAATGTCACAATGTATTCTCATTGCAAGACAAACATACATACAATGTTTCACACAAAGTATAAGAGAGGAGTCACTACCTGGTTCTTTCCGAACGTGCTCTGGCACGGGTCGTTCACGAACAGGGTAAATATCGAATCCTACAATTCCAAATGCACCATTTAGACACTCCCATAGTGTTTCTTGAGTTTATATGAGTCTATAATGAAACTTTACAAAAATGCCCCCGGGGACCCGGCCCGGGCCCGCCGTACCCGGTCCGGTTGCACTTTTCCCAAAATTCTAATCTGGGCTATCCTAACATATTTCCGTGCAAGGAATCCATTTATGGACTCAGAATTATCAAATTCAATGTAAAATTACAAATTTACCCTTGGCAGCCCTACTTTAAGGGTTTTAGGGGCGTTTTCATAATTATGCTTTTTCGGCCTTTTCCAAAAAATTGACCAACTGTAACCCCACCTAATTTTTGCCCCTGAACTCAATGGAACCATAAAATCATTGAAAATCCAACTCTAAGACCCATTTCTAGGGCTGGCCGAAATTTATGAGTTCTCTAGGGAAAATCGGGGTTTTACGATTTCGACTTCGTAAACGCGTTCCTTTCTACTCCTAACCACTTTATTAACCATTACATTAGGTTACAACTAACATTAAGACCAATTTGGGCAGCATAACCCCTAGGCCACATCATTTCCAAACTTTAAAACCAATGGCAATCCGGCGAAATTTCACCGATTAAATTGCCCACAGCAGCCAGAATAAGCAATATACGAAAGTTTGGAAGTTACCTCAAGCTCCTTCTAGCTTTTCTCAAGAGTGGCTGAAAACCCTAGCCCCTTGAACACCAAATTTTCTTCTCAAACACCTTAAATAACATAGAAGAGAAGCTTAGGAACAAGGTTATACGCGTTAGGAGCTAGATCGTCGGAGAAATCGGCTTACCTTGCGAGATTTCTCCTCTTTCTCTCTCTAAGAGCTCTCAACTTTCTCTCACTAGTTTCAGCTGGTTCATCACGACAGGAAATGAAAGCTGAAGAAGATGATAATATATTTAATTCCATGCTGATGTCATCTTTTATTGAGATGATGTCATAATTCCCATTTTCGGATTTTCTGGCAGATTTTCTGCCCAAACTTTGAAAATTCATAACTAATTCTAGAAAAATCGAAATGAGGTGATCCTAAAGCCAAATAAAAGGTATTTAAGTCCTCTTCATAGGAAAAATATGGAACATTATTAGAAATCACCACACAAATACAGAATTACACAAAACTCAACACTGCTCCAAAACAGAGTCCAGTTTTGATCCCAAACTTTGGACAGACATATCTCCAAGTTCCCAAAACGAAATGGTACAAATTATATGTCCATTTTGAAGCTTGGAATGTGAACTTTAAGTCTGGAAAGTTTCATAATTTTTAGACACCATTTGACTATTTAAAACGTCCACACAGATCGGCTGCCCTGTACAGAGAATAAATGGACAGAGGTTTCAACTTTTGCACAATTATTCCCAATGGTTCCAATTTCACAATAAATACTCTCCCCACACGAATTTTCACAAGGAAGCCATTAGAATCATTAAAATATCCAAATTCTCATCACACATTCTCCAAAAGTGTTTATTCAACAGTAATTACATCTACTTTTGAAATCATTAGCCCTTAATCACTTTTTGGGATATTACACTGTGTGCATCCCCGGCGGTGAAAAAGGATGTGGGTGGGGTGTGACAATGAATTCGTTATAGATGTGAAAGCCGAAAGGCTATTTGTGAGTTGTAAGGCTATGCGAATTACATCATGTGTATGTCAATGTGAGCCGTCGTAGGGAGTGATGCTAATCATCTCTACCCCGGCCATAGATATACCATCGTAAATGTTAATACCATAAAGGCAATTGTGTTTTCTGTTAGTTCAAACGTTTTACCCAAGAAGGGGGTGAATTGGGTGATTCCAAAAATTTCGTCGCGTATAAGGAAATCTACGGAATATTAAAACAGTTAAAAGCAAGGAGAAATATCACCATAGTGTACACCGGGAGTTATACTAGTTCAGCCACAACCACTTTGACCTACGTCCAGTCCTTAGAGCGTCTCTGAGAGTTTTCACTATATTCTCCAAGATTCAGTGGGTTCTTGGCACCTCAGTACACAGCAAGTTCCTGCACCTGTACACTCGCTCCCCCTTACACGTTGCAATTAAATTCCCAACTCAAGGTTCCACTACCTTAAGTTGTCTCAATAACAAATATTGAGTTTGTAATGAAACACTATCTTATAGAGCAAATATATATTCACTGAAGTACAAATGAATGAGTATATGAAAACATAGCACTAAGTGTATTGATCGATGTATGATTGCTTGTTCTAAGTTGTTATGTTTTACTCTTTGAATGCTCCATATATATAGATGATTTGTAGTGTACGTTGGAAGCAATTCAAACATATCTATTGGAATTAATTCAAACATGTCCGTTGGAGTCGCGCAGCAATATTTGGCTTTTCTTCAAATTTCAAACATGTCCGTTTGTAGTAGATAGCGGTAGGTGAACATTTGAACTTTAATTTGACTTTTCACTCTTGGCATAATCATTCATTGTTTCTTCTGCAAATGTACTTGGGATACTAATACAATGAAGAGTTAATCATATAGAAAACAATTTAATGAACATTCGATGAAAAGCTTAATTTCTGGACTGCCTTACTCGAGTGGCTACTCGAGTAATCATGTATGTTACTCGAGTAGTCCCTCGAGTAACCCTATAAAAAATATGGCAGTGGAAAACTTAACATGTTACTCGGGTAAGACATGGAGTAAAAGAAATCACAAACCTTGGAAATACCTGTTTACTCGAGTGGCTACTTGAGTGGGCATGTCTTTACCTTTATTGGTTACTCGGGTGATCACTGTGGTAAACTACTTACTCGAGTGGGCTTCACTTTTCTTCAAACGTTACTGGAGTGATCCCTCGAGTGACTTGTAAATAGACTGGTAGATTACTCGATTACTCCTTTGAGTAATGACATCAAATTTTTGGCAGAGAGTTTACTATCTGGTTACTCAAGTGGCTACTCGAGTTGCACTTCATATAACTCTGCAGATTACTTGGGTTTTCCCTCGAGTAATGCTATTTTTCTCATTGGTTACTCGAGTGGCTACTCGAGTGATGAGCTGTGTAATACCCCAAATTCTGAGACTTGAGGCTAGAGAATAATCCTGAGATTAGTGGACTGCTAAGCCCTGGTTTAGCAAGATCCTAAATTGTGATTAAGGGTTAATGACTCCAAAAGTGGATGTGGTTAGTGATAAATAACCCTTTTGGAGAATATAATGTGATTTGAGTTTCGAATGTGATTCGTATGTGTTGTGAGCAGCACCGAAACCCTATATTTGAGTTCAATTATGGATTAACATCTAAATTGAATAAAATAAGGGGAAGGGCATATATATGGTGTAAATGAATGAGAAAATGAGTTTGATGGTGATTCCAAGTAGATTGCCATAATCAGGGGC
This sequence comes from Inga oerstediana, assembly GCA_963210345.1. Taxonomy (NCBI): domain Eukaryota; kingdom Viridiplantae; phylum Streptophyta; class Magnoliopsida; order Fabales; family Fabaceae; genus Inga; species Inga oerstediana. Next base: position 74,618,461 of record OY723405.1, read on the forward strand.
AAAACAGTAAAGTTACCGACCGATTGGTCAGTTACCGAAGAGGAAACTCATTGGTAACTTCAAGATCAATGGTTAGGATTGATTTGTGTTGAGATCAAAGGGTGGAATCCCATGTGGTGTACTCATGTGAGCTCATGGGAGGTGTGTTGAGATGTTGACACTTGGCAAGTTTTGGACCCTTGATCTTGGGTCAAAGATTCAACACTCTTCCTCTCTTTTCTCTCCCTTATTTGGACGTTTTTGGGGGGCCTAATTGCCCAAAAACTGATCACTTTATTCATCTTCATCATCCACTCATCTCTCTCTCTTATGTCTCCATGGACGTGCAAGCTTGGAGGAAGAAAGAGAAAGCTTAAGGTGAGATTTTGGTTGGTTTATGGTCCTCTTTAGCTTAAACACTCTGCTTTAATGTTGTTTATCGTGATGAGAGCTTCATCTCTATGGTTTTAGATTCTTGATTGGAGGTGTTTGATGGCTTAAGGAAATTTGGAAAGATGAAGAATCAAGGAATTGGTTTGGGAAAGAGGAAGAGGTGAGTATTTGAAGCCTTTTGATCTAAGTTTTGTGATTTGTGGATAAGCTTTGTAAATTTTGAATTTTTCCCTGATTTTCATGTGATTTTGGATTTGAGGAATTGCCTTGTGTATTGTGGTGAAATTGGTATTTTGTTGTGTGATATGGCCATTGGAATTGGTTTGAGAACTTGGAATGAAGAGTTACAATGTTGTGAATTGTGTTATGGTTGAGTGAAGACATGTTGTGACTATGGTTAAAACATGTCAAAGTAATGTGAATTTGGTTGTTTTGGTGTTTCCAATGGATTCCTTGTGAAATTTTGTGTGAGAATGGTGTTTGATATGAAAATTGGACCATTGGAAGCCAATTGTGCAAATTTGGAATTCTGTCTTTTGAAGGTTTGTTCTGGACAGTCTGCTTGTGTGGATGTTTTGACTGGGCAAATGAAGTCAGAAAATTATGAAACTTTCTAGTCTTAAAGTTCACCTCCCAAGCTTCAAAATGGACATATAATTTGTGCCATTTTGTTTTGGGAACTGGCAGTTATAGCTGTCCAAAGTTTGAGGTCGAAAATGGAATCTGTTTTGGGACAGTCTTGAGTTTTGGGGAATTCTGTATTTGTGTGGTGATTTCTAGTAAAGGCCAATATTTTTCCTGTGTAGAGGACTTGAATAGCTTTCATTTGGATTTGGGATCACCTCATTTCGATTTTTGTGGAATTAGTTATGATTTTTGGAAGTTCAGCCAAGAAACTGGATTTTCTGGGCCGCAGCTCGTGGATTCTGGGCCGCCGCCCAAATGTTTCTGAGCGTTTTTGGGCAATTTTGGGCCGCAGCCCGTGGATTCTGGGCCGCAGCCCAAATGTTTCTGAGTGTTTCTGGGCAGTTTCAGGCCGTAGCCCGTGGATTCTGGGCCGCAGCCCAAATGTTTCTGAGCGTTTTTGGGCAGTTTTGGGCCGCAGCCAGTGGATTGTGGGCCACGGCCCACCCCCAAAAATCAGCATTTTGGACTTTTAAAAGGTGATCTTTGGTCAAGTGTTTCCCAAGCCTTTAGGCATATGTTTAGGCTTTAATTAGCCACCTAAAGGTGTTAAATGATAACCAACATTAAGTGTTTGAGAGTTAAGGAATTGGAAAAGGGATTAACCCTATGTCCTTGTTTGATATAGGATTTGGTGTTCGCCCTGATCGTGAGCAGCCGGAGCTGGAGCTTACGTGGAAAGAGTGTACGGAACATATCTCTTCTGCTTGTATTTGATATATGTGTTAGTGTGTTGGTGCATGTCTTAGCTTTGCATTATTATGTGTAATTTAAAGCTATGTTTCAATTTATGCTATGGCCATAGGTATATTGTTCGAAGCATTGAGCTTGCAAATTGTCATTGTGTTATCATGAGTTGTGTGATGCAAGCATGTCATGCATTAAACATCTATCATACATGCATATTGATATTATTTTCCTACTGAGATTCTCTAGAATCTCACCCTCCCCTACTAACCTTTCAGATAGGGTAGTAGAACAAGGATATAGCGAGCAGCCAAGGGCGATGAGGACTCCTTCGGGATTGAAGATTCGGTAGTTGGTTATCATAGTTGGGAATATGTAGATTTTGATGTGTATATATGTATGTGGATACAATCTTTGTATATGTATTTAAAAGGATTTGTGTAATCCCCATATGAGGGCTTGTATGGGTTAATGTGCCCTATGATTGTTTAGCGAAGATATGAAACCCGGGGTTACCGGGATGATTATATGGTACACTCTGATATTGGTATAAATGTGATTTATCTTCGCATAGTAATTGTATTCGAAATTTGAATATGAGACCATGTGTATTATATTTCGAAAGGTATTTGTGAAAACCCTATCGTGAAGATGGGACTTTGAAATAGTTTTGTTTCTTATTGGTCTCTATTTCACTTTAAATCGCGTATTTCGGATATAATTACGGCAGGGGGTTACAAGCTGCATTTCTTAGCTGAGAGTCATTGGAAGATTTTGGACCTAGTTACTCGAGTGGCGACTCGAGTGATACCTGTGAAAATTTGGTTACTTAAGTGGCTACTCGAGTAATGGTCTATATAACTTTGCAGATTACTTGAGTGGTCCCTCGAGTAATGTCTTTCAAAATTTGGCAGTGCCTCACTGGATGAAAATTTATTTGCTTACTTGAGTGGTTACCCGAGTAATGGCTTCTGTTACCCGAGTGCCTACTCGAGTAAGCCTTCTTAAAAATTGTTAATCACTTCCAGTGCTGACTCCAAGTGATGCTATGCTACTTTGTTCAAATCCAATTGTTTGTTATCAAATCCTTTCGTATTATTGATCCAAACTTTGTTATCATCAAAATATATGGGATCTAACATATTCTTTTAAGATGCATCACTATACCAATAGTTCTTCGATAGCTAACAATGGTTTGGGTGAGGGCTGTATGCATTCCCAACGGTAAAAGAGGATGAGGGTGGGGTAGGGAGATTGAGACTATCAGCTGGCTGCCTGATAGAAGAGACTGAGACCCCAGGTGGGCCCAATAGAAGAGATTAAGATTCCAGAGTAGCTCGATATTGTTGTTGATGACCAAAATTCCCGGTTACTACTAGCGGAGTCACTGGTGGGTGTACAGGTGAGGGTAATACCATGAAGGTTGATACGGTGAAGTGATATTGTTACTGATGCCCAAAAGTTTTGGTTACCACTAGCGGAGTCATTGGTGGGCGTACGGGTGAGGGTAGTGCTATGAAAGTGGAAACAACAAAAGCTGAGGTGTTGTTGTAAAAAGCGAAAGATGAGGTATTTTTGCAAACAATGAAATGTGACGTAGTTGTAAAAACAACGAAAGCTATGGTACTTGTGAAAATAGCAAAAGCTGAGGTATTGTTGCAAACGGCGAAAGCTATGGTATTTTTGCAAACAACAAAAGTTGATGTATTTATGAAAACAGCGAAAACAGAGGTAATTCTGAAAAGAGCGGAAGCTAAGGTATATATGAATACAACGAAAGTTGTCGGTTTGTGTAGTGAATCTTTGGTGCATTGAGTTATTCCCGGAAGGGGTGACTAGATTGAGTAGAGTGGTGGCATATGCCTCCCAACTGCTGAGGTCTTATGAAATGAGCTAACCACTCATGATATGGAGCTTGCGACGATTGTGTTCCTAAAGTGATAGTGTTCGTGTAGTGATTGTGTTTTGCAGCGGTTGTGTATAGTGGCGATTACGGCTTTGGGTAAGTTGTATTGTATTCGTATTGATGTCAAAGTTATAGTGCTATTACCTATATGGGTTGACGGTGGAACAGTACGGTGACCATTCGTGTCCCAAGTATTGTTTTATCAGAAAGAATCGAAGGTGTAACAACATGAGTTAATTGAGTTACTGGAAAACTCACAACCTGGAGATCAAGTATCATCCGGGTAAAGTTAATCTCATCGCGGATGTGTTTAGTCATAAGGTGATGCGGATTGTTGCAGTAATGATTGAGGATTGTCGAGATTTAAATCACTCAAAACAGATTGTATGTTTTAAGTATAGTGTCCCTAAGGGGAAAGTGACTTAATAACTGAGATTAAAGAGGCTTAAAGCCAAGATGCACGAGTGCAATCTGTACGAATTTTGATCAAATGAGGTCAAGACCTCTAGAGTTTGAAAACAGAGATCACACGCTTGTGAGAGTGTCTCCGGGTATAGAAATTGATTAAGTGAAAGAAATTGAGTATGATGCGTTGGTCTGTTTAAGATTCTTGTAGGAATAAGACCTGTAGCATACCGTTGGTGCAAGTAATCTAGAAAGGACTGTCCCAATGAGAAATAACTTGTAAAACAGAATGATTTTATGAATTAAAGTGGAATTGAGACCTAAATTAATTATTGGAAATGCCCAACACCCTATATTTTAGCATAATTATGTGACAAAGTAATTTTTAGGCTAAAATAAGAGGGAAATGGCGTATGGAGAAAGGAAAAAGAATTAGAATATGGATTATATGGCAATTCTTGTGAATGTACCATAATCAGGGGAAATTTGAAAGAAGGGAAAATTATCAACTAATTAGTCAGTGATTAATGGAGAAATTAATTACTAACTAAGAGAAATGAGAAGGGTAACTAAATGGCTAATGGAGTGGTTAGAGTAACTAATTAGTTACTTACTTTATGAGAAGTCATGAGATTGAGACTAGTGGCACCATTGGATGAAGAGGGAATTGTTAGAAAGTCAAGCAAATCATTTTTTATTCATTTCTCTCTTTCCCTCTCTCTTTGTGCGAATGAGTATAGGTATGGGGGCAGAAATTCTGCCATTCTTCTTCATCATCATCATCTCAAAACTCTCTCTCTCTCCAAGCTCTCTCATTTCGCCATTTTTGAAGGAAGAAAGAGAAAAGGAAAGCTCAAGATTTAGGTAAGATCTTGACCTTGAATGCTAAAATCTCCTTCTTTAAAGTTGTTCCTTTTATTAAGAGCTTTCATTCTATGGTTTTAGAATTTCAAGAGGAGGCGTCTTTGTATTTGAGAAAAGTTGGAAATTGAAGAATCAAGAAAAATGTTTGAGAAAGTGAAAGAGGTGGGTGATATCTCTTTTTTGATATATATATATATATTATGGTTGTTGGTTAAGCATTGATTTTTCTAGAATTTTGCCCTGATTTTTGTGTATTATGGAATGTGAGGATTACATGATGTGTTGTGATAGAAATGATGTTTGGTTGAGTCATTTGGTCAATGAAAATAGTTTGGAGTCTTGAATATGGAATTTGGCAACTTTGGGGTTTTATGTTGAAATGTGTTCCAAAGTAGAACATGTCAAAGGGTTGTGATTTTGTTCATTTTGAGGTTACCATTGTATTCCTTATGGAAAATTGTATGGGAGTAGTGTTGGATGTGAATTTTGGAACCATTCGAAACACATGTTGAAAATTGGAAAATTTTGTCAAGGGGAAACTCTATGCTGGCAGTTGTTTTGCATGGAAATTTTGAAATAGCAAATTGCGTTGAACAATTATGAAATTCTCTAGATTTGTAGTAGACATTTCAAGATTTCCAATTGCATTACGTTTTTGTCATTTTTATGAGTGTCCTAAAAGTTATGGATTTCAAAAGTTTGATGTTAAAACTGAGATCAATTCTGGAATAGCAAGGAGAAATGTTGAATTCTGTATTTTTGTGGTTATATCCAGCATTGATTCATATTTTTCCTGTAAAGAGGAGTTACATAGCTTTTCATAGGCTTTGGAATTACCTCATTTTGATTATGATTTTTGGAATTTCAACCAAGAAATAGAATTTTTCCTTGGCCATCACCAAAAGTTCTGGCTACAGGCCAAAAGCTTCTGACATGCTTTTTGTAGCAGCCAAAAACTCTCTGACCTGATTTTGGCTGCATCCAAAAGTCCTTGGCCGCAGCTAAAAAGTTTATGACCTGTTTTTGGACACAATCAAAGATTCTTGGCCGCGGCCAACATCCAAAAATTACAACTTTTCACTAATGTAAGGTGGTCGTTGAGATTGTACTTCCCAACCTTTTAGGAAATTCTTTGGGCTTTTAGTAGCCACCTAAGAGACTTTAATGATAACCAAATCTAAGTGTTCTGGAGTCATTTGAGTATTGGGATAAGTGATAACCTGTCGTCCTTAATTATGACTATAGGATTTGATATTTGTCCCGAGCATAGAAGGCCTGTGCCTGAACAAGAACGGAAAGAATAAGGTAGTGACACTTTCTCCTATATCATGTTTAATGCATTGCTTGTGTGTATTTATCATTGAATGTTGCTATTACTGATTGGGTATATGGTGGGTAGCCCAACCTTGAATCCTTGTGAGTTGTGACATGCGGCCACTTGGGGGGATCAACATATGGTGGAGGACCGTGCCTGCAGGGCGGTGGGATTACGGGGCATGACAATAAGCCTTGAATGTTATTGTTTGGGTCTGTGGCGGTTAGCCCGGCCTTGAATGAATGGTTGAGTTGTAGCTGGTAGCTTGGCTTTGAATGCTGATGTTACTGAATGGTGATATATACTTATATGCTTTGTTTAATTATGCATCATATACGTGAAATGTTACTACTGGGATTCTTTAGAATCTCACTCTTTCTAATTAACAATTTTAGCGAGGGCAAGTAGATCAAGAGACAAGCAAGTAAGCAAGGACGACTAGGATTGTCAGTGGTAGTCTTAGCTTTGATTTTTTGTTATCATTTTGGATAATTGTATATATTTGTTGAACCTAGAATGATAATTGTTGTGTAATTCCTGGTTTGGGAAATTGAGATGGGCAATGATGCCTTGTAAAACCTTTTGGTTAATGATTATATCCCGGGTGAATTCCAGAAATTTTGCTAGCACTCTGATATTGTCTATGTGACAAACCGGACTGGCCAAATGTTTTTATTTCAAAATGAATAGAGATCATATTATATAGGTTTTGTAAAATTTTTTTAATTATCCTTGATCTCTCATTTATTTATTAAACGTGTTTTAAACTCTAATTACTACCTTGATGAGGATGGGGGTTACAACTGTCAAATAAGCAAAGCTTTTTTTTCTCAAAAAAGTCAAACTTATATATCACGTCATATAACAGCGTCAAATATTTTCTCATATAACAACATCATATGACAGTGTCAAATAAGTAACGGTTATTTTAAATAAATGTTATATATTTCTATCCCATAATTTCACCTATTTATATTTAATGGTTTTGTGAAAACCGTTAAGTATGGAGCGTCAAATATACGCAATTCTGTAGTAGTGATTTGTAGCCACAATATCCCAACATAACATAAAGTCTGACATAACTTACTTATTTAACCTAAGAACCTTAGCATACGAGTACCCAGAACAAGATGTGACATGGACTTGATCGAAAAAGATGTCCTAATGTTGGAGCAGAAGATCATAGCTTGATCAGGGTTCTTACATGCTGCTGTGAGCTCTCTGCAGTCAAATCTTCAAGTAGTATGTATAGCTCACATGTGCTGCTGTTTGCCATGATTTTTGGGGGCTTGTTAGATTGAAGCCTCCTTGTCCTTCTAGGGTTGAAGGTGAGTTCCCAAATGGTCTCCATCACCATATACATAATCGCCCTAAGTTACACGAAAACGTCCTTCATATGTTCCGTAACCCTAATTTTTTTTTTCAAACAATGTGAGCCTGAAACTTTGATACCATGGGGACAATTTTGAGAGAAGAATGTATTTTTCTCATACAACAATAGTAAGGTACAATCGCCTATTTATACATAAGAGAAGGAGATAAAGCAATAAAAACTAATAAAAGTTAATAAAGCCTATTAAAGCTAATTAAGGCTAATGACTACTAATAAAGACTACATAATAATAGCAAATATTTACAATAAATGCATGATATTCGCACAATATTTATATTAACACTAGGCCTCCTACAATATTTCACACAAAAAATTTCAACAACAGAGTTTGATTTACATCACTTTTTCAAGGGTTAAGATACATCCAACATCCTAAAATATATTCTAAGTAGCATTCAGTATTTTAAACTAATTCATTGCTTATTAGCTACCCTAGTGTATTTTTTAGTAGTACCCAATAATTAACTCTTCTTACAAATATATTTTTTTATGGGTTCTTATAAACATATTAATAAAATGTAGTTGGTCAAGTAAAATTTTTTAAATAAAATAAAATATTCAAATGTAGTAAAATAAAAATTTATATTTTAAGGAGGTTAAATTTAAATTTTGAAATTTCAGAAGTATATGCAACTAGGAGTATGTATATTATAGTTTGTTTTTTTAATCTATGTCAAATGTCACATGAAGGACAATTTTTTCTTGCTGCCATACTACCAAGGGTAAGTATACAACTTCATTAAATTGTTTGTTAATTAAGTAATTTTGTTCTTATTATGTTTATTATACTTATGAGTCATTGGCTCCTTATCGTGTTAAATCCCTTCAAGTAAAGAATATGGTACTTTGATTCAGTTTATAGGGATACAGACAATCCAACACATATGGTCGAGTTTTTCAATATGTAAGTTGATGAATTTAAATTTGGTGCTTTAATTTCTTATTGTCCTATTAGAGTTTATTATAAATTTGGTGCTTTTTTTTTTGTTATGATCTTGTTAGAGTTCTTTACTATTACGCCATAGATGAAGGCCTCAGCTGCCTCACATTTTATGAAAAAGGCATTGCATCTGCTTACAAATGGCAGAGAGTAGTAGTAATTCCCCAATATTTACCAATTTGTGTTAGACTTGTCAGAGTTGCTTTTTGTGTTAGACTGATACATTTCATTTGTTTTTTTATAGTGTTCACGACAACCAAATAAGAGCTATTATTGTAGGTACTGTGTCATGAAGTTCATGATAGACATAGTCACCCACAATCCCGACTCAATTAATACTAAGGAATGTATATCTATCCATGTATGTGTGTTTAAGTTAAATTCAAAGTCAAGTCACATATATTAACATACTTGTCTTTACATGTAGTACTTTTAGGACAGTTATTGTAAGCAATATTCGTTCAGACAAATTGAAGAAGTCATATAAGAGTTAGATATGAATGTTTATCATAAATGGATTGGAGCAGGCTAGCTATATAATACCATTTTTTGTTTAAGTGTATGTTAGATTCTTAGTTTAGCTAGTTCATATCGATTTGGTTTTGGCTTCTGTTTTGGTTCCTGCTTTTGGTTTCTGTTTTGATTTCTCTTTTGCTCTATCTGATTTTCTTTTGGTTGGTAATTTGTATTAGCTTTTGGTTTCTGTAATGTATATGTATTTATATATATATATATATGTACTTTTTGATGATTGGAATGGATCCGTTTAATTAGTTTCTATAATGTACATACTTTTTGATGACTGGTAATGGATCTATTTGTTTTCAGTATATGTATGTAATATGCATATGGGGCTTATCGAAAATAACCCCCAATTTTTTTTAAAAAACAATTCCACAATACTTCACAATTATTATCTAATAACCGTCATAGATTAACAAATATATCATGGTTTTTTCAAACAACCGTTAAGTATATACACATATTTTTCGGTTAATTTCCAACAACTGTCAAATATACACATTGCTGATGATCAAAACTGGTGTCAAATACTTAACTGTTTATCACATGAACCGTAATATATTTGTTAATATATTTCACAGTTTTTAGTGAACAACTGTTGAATATAGTTTGCCATATGTAACAACTATTGACTAAAAATTATGACATATAGTGCCTTGTAAATAACGGTTGTATTTAGACAATCATGAAATATATTACCTAATATTTAATGCTTAAAAAAATTAAATATAAATATTTAGTAATAAGATATTTAACGGTTGAAAACTGTTAAATATAGGTAAAAATAACCTTTAAATATATACAAATATGTAATAGTGAATATTTGTGTATTTTGGATACTGTCTCTCAATCTTTCAGGAATGATTATTTTAGTAGTCATGAGTGTCATACTTATTCCTACAATATGTATTCTTCATGCAACTTTAGCAAGAGGAACTGAAGCAAAAGTGGTTGTGGGATACATGTTAGAGATAATAGATTTGGTATTAATGGCCAAAAAGGTATAACTTTCTTTATGTCCTATGTGTCGGCAACCAGAAGGTTAAGATTGTAGATGGTTCTCTTGCTTCTATCATGAGGAAAGGAAGTATTTGGATCTTAGAGTCTATAACTTTAGAATTTGTCCTCTATACGCCAAAATCAGCATGCAATTTGCTATCTGTTAGTCAATTGACAATGTAATGTAACTGTAGGGTTAATTTCTACCAATTTACTGTGTTTTCTAGGATCTATCATTAGGGATGATGATTGGTCTTCCTAAAGCGTAAGAAGGGCTATACTTTCTTGATGATGCTGAAATGAGTCACTAAGATATGACAAGTGTTTGAAATTCTATATCAACCTCTGAAAATGAGGATATTATGTTATGACATAAGAGAATGTGTTGTCCTAATTTTCATCATCTATGCCATATATTCCCATTTATTTGTCCAAATCCTACTTTGATATGATATGTAAAGTATGTGAACTAGCCAAACACTACTGCTTATCATAATATAGAGCTCTATATACACCCTCAAGGCCCTCTATCCATAGTGCTTGTGGGAACCTTCTCATATTCCAAACTATACCAAACCAAACGGTTCATGTCCTTCATAGATGACCATACTCGTATTTGTTGGGTTTATTTCTTAAGATACAAGTCTGAGGCTCCCTCCACGTTCATGAATTTCTTTACTATGATCAAGAACCAATTTGATAAGAGCATCAAAGAATTGTACAGTGACAATATAATGAAGTATTTCAACCAAACCTTGAGTACCTTCTTTAAAGTACATGGTATTTTCCATAAAATATCTTGTGCTAACACACCCAATAGAATTGGACCGCTGAGCGTAAAAATTTATATATCCTAAATGTTGCCTAAGAACTAATGCTTACTTGCAATATGCTCAAGTTCTATCAGGGAGATGTCATCTTGCATGCCACCTATCTCATCAACCGAATGCCAAATCAAGTCATACCCTTTGAAACCCCTATGTAATGTTTACAAGGTGTCTTTTCTACTACCCATCTTGAATCCAACCTTCCCTTTCATGTGTTCGGCTGGTCCATGTTTGTTCATGTCCATCTTAATAGCAAATTTGACTCTCATTCCATGAAATGTATATTTCTTGGAAGCTTTTCTACTAAAAAGAGATACATATACTTTGACATTATTTCAAAACACACCTTTGTAATCTTTGGTGTCATTTTTCGTGAAGAGGTTCTTTTCTATTCTAAGTCTTTAATTCAAGGGGAGAGTATGGGTGATCAATATCAAACTTAGAAACTAGAATCGAACGGAGAATATTTTCTCCTTGAACAATGGACAAGACTAATAGATCCATTACCACCACCTTCAAAGCCCTTGTCTATTTCTTATACAAATCTCATATATATAAATAGGGGGAGATATAGAAAAGGAGAGAAACAATGATATATTGATGTACTCACGAAGGCTACAATCTAAGGAAGGAGAACACCTTACACCTAAAGAACTAAAGGAATCAGAACTGGTTGTAGCTCCTGCAGTATCAAAAGAGGCAGAACTAGTAGTACCTTTTAAAGAGGTTGATCCTTAAGTTCCTAAATAGGTTAGTGAACAATCCAACCTTGACTTGCCTATGACTCTTAGGAAACAACATCAATCTTGCACATTGCATCCAATTCAAAAGCATATGTCATATAAGGTTCTTTCTCCTAGCTACCGAGCTTTTGTTACTAATTTGGACAAAGTTTGCATTCCCAATAATATCCAATAGGAGTTGCAGATACTAGAATGGAGAAATGTAGTTATGGAAGAGATGAGAGCACTAGAAAAGAATGGAACATGGGACATTGTTGAAAATTCTAGAGGTAAGAAACTTGCAATCTACAAATTGCTGTTTACCCCTAAATATCTAGCTGATCGAGTATGCAAGCTAAAGAAATCTTTATGTGGATTGAAACAGTCTCCTAGAGCATGGTTTGACAGGTTATCAAAAGTCTTATAATCATAGGGCTACAAAACAAGGATTATCATATCATACAATGTTTATCAAAATAGAGGAAGGAAAGAAGGGCATACCCATTGTGTATGTTTCCTCACAAGAGATCGTATTTATGAAATATCAAGGATAAAATTTGTACTTAGGAGAGAATTTGAAGTCAAGGATCTTGGAAACTTGAAATGCTTCCTTAGGATAGAAGTTGCCAGGTTAAGACTAGGCATCTCTGTCTCTCAAAGAAAATATACACTTGATCTTCTAAAAGGAACAAGCATGTTGGGTTGTAGTCTTGAACCAACTCCCATTATGGCCCCAAAAAAGTAGAAGAAGATACCTAAGAAAAACAATAAAGAAGAATCATATGAAGGTGACTCAGATGATGAGATTGAAGAGGAAGAAGGACAAGAAGAATATAACACCTTCGTTTCAAAGCATATGGACAACTTAATTATAGTAATATCTTTAAAAAGGGAGACCAAAATCTTTTGTAAATAGCAGGCGTCCCAACCTCAATCAAAGTGTGGAACTGTATTCGTGTGGGCTTTCAAAAATCTTTTGAAAATTGTTTTCTGATTTGGTCTTATATTATTTTACGATTTATTTTAAGCCATCCATTTTAGGTTCATTTCTTCATATTAGGGTTTTACCAATATGTTCTCTGCTAGAACCCAAACTACTATGATTAATTTATGGCCCTAGAAGGATGGCTATCTTCTACTGGTTCATATGTCACTATGCATTTACTTGTATACAGGCGCTTACTTACATGTTATCGACTTGCCAGTACTAGAATGACTAGACTCAAATACAAATTAAGTACAATTTTCCAAAGTATAGATAACCAACAAGGAAATTTAATTCTAAGTTTTTGCTTCACTCGCCTGTGATTACCTTCTTGCCTGAGGAACTACCTGCCTGAGCTAAAAATTTGTTTTGGAAAAATAGGCTGAGATTCAAAAAATCTCAGTAGTAACACATATTACTCATATAAAATGCACGTTTGAAACATGTCATGTCAATCACAATTACCACACAAGCAGCATATTCAATATTCAAAAAAAAATTCACAATATGTGTATAAGCACTAATACTAAATATGTAAATAGCATAAAGTTTGGACAAATTCCAGGACAATTGTCCCTTGCCATAGTGTTGGGTGTTCTACTGGGCCAGAGCCCTTCTCATCTGTATGCTTAAGTTCACGTTGGTACAAACATACATATAACATATCACATAATATATGAGGAATAAGTTATTGCCTGACAATTGTTTCCAAAATTTCAATCTCGGTTGATGAGCTTCGGGTTTCTCGAGTATATGTTAAATCCTATAAGTTATAATTTACAGACGATGAGTTATTACTTAGTTTAATTCTTTCATAAATCATTCTCCTATGTTAGTTATCATTATGGTCTTTGTATTAGGCCCAATGTATAGCTAATGAGCCCACAAAAACTTTAAGTGCCTAATCTTAACCCTTGAAGTCCTTAATTATTACATTTAGGCCATTAAGTCTTAATTTCGCATAAGACATAAATCTGGCAGATTTTTCACTGTACTTTTAAAAATCATAACTAATTCTAGAAAAATCCAATTAGGGTAGTTCAATGTCATATATAACCCTTATTAAGACTACTTTAAGGGAAACATAATCATCCCTACAGGTCAGATGCACACAATTCCAGATTCTATAATTATTCCCCATGCCACCAATTTATGTCCAGAATTATTACTCAACTTCAATCAACCATAACTTTTTGTGTACTTATCAAATTTCTACCCAATACCTTTCAAATTAAAGCTTATTATGTCTACTTTATATTTATAAAATTTCAGGGTCATTGGATAAAGTTTAGCCATTAAAAAACATACCACAAATAGACTTTAAAAACAAAATTCTGGCAGCATCAATACCAAATTTCAAATTTTCACACTTTGTTTCCAATTGCTCAAAATTCAAAACCATATCATATTCCCACACAATTTTTCATGAGGAATCCATTTTTAACCTTAAAAATACCAAAATCAAACTCCTTCACATGGTTCTGTTCTAGACGAAATTTACAAGAAAGAGTAAAAATCTATAAGCTTTCAAATTTCTCCACAAAACTAGTACATGTGCATCATTTAACCCCATATTTACCCATTTGCAAGACCAAGCCATCAAAACCCTAACAATAGGAACTCAAATGAAATCTAGGGTAGAAATGAGAAATAAAAAATCTCCATAAAACATTGCAATATTTAGCTCAAAACATAGCCCTAACTCACCTCTTGCTTCTTTTAGGCTTTGGTTCTTGATTCTACAACTTTGGGTCTTCGAAAATGACTCAAGATACCTCCTTTCAAAAACAAAAACCATAGAGTTGAAGCTTAGAATGATGGGAACCATGTACATGAAGGACATTTGAGCTAGAAATGTGAAGAAAAAAGTGGAAATCTAGAGAGAAGTTACCTTAAGCTTTCTTGACTTCTCCTTCTCTCTCTTGTTCTTTTTCCAACTGTCCAAATGAGACAATTAGAGGGTGATACTATGTTTTAAAGTCTCTTCTCTCTCCTTTGTCAAGGCTGACCGAAAATCTTGATTTGGAGGGAAAATATTTTGACTAAATTGCCCTTGGTTAGAGTAAGTATTACTCAATTGCCATCCGGTTAGATTCTAACTATTCTTCCCTTCTTTTTTCCATATTGGCTGAAAATAATTAGCTTAATTAAGGGAAAATAATTTAATTTTTGAGCATTCTTATTACTTCACTTTCCAAGAACAAAATTCTAGCCCTTAATCTTGGCTTCCAACTTTAACCTTAAGATCAATTAGAAATTGTTTCTTTTGCCCTTGGTTATGACAATGTTAATTAAATTGCCATTAGTTATTTTATTAAATTCCCATTTTCTCTTCCATACACCATTTTCCCTTTTCTTTCTAGGTTCAAATTACATTTTGTATCTCACTAGACACATTTCAAGGGAATTAAATCTTTTCCTTAATTAATCAGAATTAATTCCTTACAAAATTCCCAAAGCGATTATGCTAATATTATTTGCATTAGCTTTTGGGATTCTTAGCCCTTATATGAATTTTGGGATATTACAATTCTCCCCCTGTACAATAAATTTTGTCCCCAAAATTTGTTGTGTCCTGAAGCAGTAATTCCAGTTAATGTTTCTTTATGTCCTCTTCTGCTTCCCATGTTGCCTCTCTTGGAGATAAACCCTTCTAGGCCAACTTCATGAATGGTATGCTTTGATTTCTGAGCCATTTCTCTTATCGGTCAATGATTCACTCTGGCTTTACATCATAGGTATTATTCTCTTGTACCTCAATATCTTTATACGCAATCACGTGCTTGGGGTTTGGTTGGTACTTCTTTAACTAAGAGACATGAAATACATCATGAGTTTGCTCAGGTTTGGGGGTAGGGCTATTATGTATGCTACTAGTCTAATCCTCATAAGAATCTCAAAAAGACTAATATACCATGGGCTCATCTTTTTTCTCTTTATTGCTTTGCCAACTCCGGTGATAGGTGACACCTTTAAAAACACATAATCCCCAACTTCAAACTCTATAGGCTTTTTCTTTTGTCAACATAGCTTTTCTGTCTACTATAAGCTACAAGGAGCCTCTTTCTGACAGTCTTTATTTGTTCTAAAGTCTAATAAACTAAATCTAGCCCATACAATTTTATCTCCGATAATTCCATCTAACAGAGAGGTGACTGGCATTTTCTTCCATACAGTACTTTATATGGAGCCATTTGGATACTCGCAAGATAGCTGTTGTTGTAAGCAAACTTAGCGAGTAGAAGGAAATGATCCCAATTCCCCTTGGAATCTATAACACCTGCTCGCAACATATCTTCCAGTATTTATATAGTTTATTCTGACTAGCCATCTGTTTGTGGGTCATAGGCAATACAGAATCTTAACTTCATACCCAATGCTTCGTGTAGAGGTTTCCATAATCGAGATATGAAGTGAGGATCTCTATTAGAGATAATACTCTTTGGCGTACCATGCAATCGGATTGTCTCCTTTATATAAATTTCTGTTAGCTTCTCAGGAGAATAATCTGTATTGATAGGTAGGAAATAAGTCTACTTTTTGAACCCGTCAACAATTACCCATATTGCGTCATAGTTTCTAATCCTAGTTAATCCCATAACTAAATCCATGGTAATATTTTCCTACTTCTATTCTGGAATTTTGGGGCTTTGCAGAAGTCCTGGTGGTCGTTGATATTCAATTTTGACCTTCTAGCAAGTAAGACACCGTGCAACATACTTAGTCACATCACTCTTCAACCTTGGCCACGAGTATACAGACTTCAAGTTATGATACATTTTAGTCACCCCTAGATGGAGAGTATATCTGCTCTTGTGCACCTCATCTAGGATTTTTTAACCTCAAATCAACCTTTGGGGGAACATAGCTGCTTTTCTGAAATCTGACCAATCCACTTGGTGACATATCATGATTCTAATTTATGCCTTGTCTAATCATGTCTCAGATATAGATTGCTCTTATATCTTGCTTCTGAGCTTCTTCAATTTCTGTCCTTAAATAATTCTCCTCCTAGCTGACATTGATGTAGCTAGCAACGAGTGATTTGTTTGGTTCCTTCAGAATCATGAGTACTTGATTTGACATATTCAAATCTTTGAATTCTTCTATTAATTTTTGTTCTCATACCATGATAGCTGATACTCATATCGCCTTTCTACTCAAAGCATCAGCTACAACATTTGCCTTACCCAGATAGTATTTGATCTCCAGGTTATAATCTTTCAACAACTCCATCCATCTCCGCTGCCACATATTAAGTTCTTTCTGGTCATGTAAGTACTTGAGATTCTTGTGGTCGCAGTATAATTCTATAGTGGTACTATACAGGTAATGCCACCATATCTTCAAAGTAAACACAATTGCTACAAGTTCCAGATCATGAGTAAGGTAAATCAATTCATAAGACTTTGGCAGTCAAGAGTCATGCGCCACCACTCTGCCCTGTTGCATGAAACACATCCCAATCCCTGTTTATTAGGATCGTTATACACCATGTAGTTTCACTGGGATCTGGGATAATTAATATGGGTATGGTCGTCAATCTCTCCTTCAGCTGTATGAAGCTTTTTTCAAAACATTCATCCCACACAAATGATTGGTTCTTTCTTGTGAGCTTTGTCAATGGTAAGGCAATTCTGGAAAAATTCTATATGAACCTATGATAGTAACCGGTAAAACCCAAAAAACTACTTATTTCTGTAATAGTTTCTGGCCTCTTCCAGTTCAATACTGCTTCTACTTTACTAGGATCAACAGAGACCTATTCTTCTGAAATCACATAACCCAGAAATTTAACTTCTGATAGCTAGAATTCACATTTATTGAACTTGGCAAAGAGTTATTTTTCTTTCAGAACGCCTAGCACAATTCTTAGATGATCCTCGTACTCTTCTCTATTTTTGGAATAGATCAGGATATTATCGATGAAAACTACCATGAACTATTCTAAGTATTGATAAAAGATCTGGTTCATGTAGTCCATAAACATAACAGGTGTATTAGTCAGGCCAAAGGGCATCACCAAGAATTCATAGTGCCTATATCTTGTCCTAAAAGCTATTTTTGGGATATCTGCGGCCTTTACTCGTAGCTGATGATAACCTGATCTCAGGTCGATCTTTAAGAACATACTAGATCCAGACAATTGATTAAGGAGATCATCGATTCGGGGAAGCAGATATTTGTTCCTGACAGTCACCTTATTCAATTCTTTGCAATCAATACATAGTCTTAGACTTCCACCAATCTTTCTAACAAACAACACTGGTGCTCTCCATGGTGAAATACTAGGTTGGATGAACCCTTTCTCCAGAAGTTCTTCAATTTGTTTCTTTAGTTTTATCATTTCATTCGGTGCCATTCTGTAAGGTACTTTTTATATAGATCTAGCTCCTGGTATGATTTCAATAGTGAACTCTACTTCTCTTTCTAGAGGTAACCCACTAATATCTTCTGGGGAGACCTTAAAGAATTCATTCGAGACAGGTATATTTCCAAGAGTTAAATCTGTCTCTGGTTGTATGGAGAAAAGCACCATATATAATTGACACCCTTTCTCTAGGAATTTCTTAGCTTCAGCCATAGAGAAAAGATTCAGGTTTAGACCAGCATCAAGTTCTGTCTTTGGTTCTGGAAATACTATCCTTTTACTACCACAATCTAGTAACATATTGTTCGTTATTAACCAGTTCAAACCCAGTATGACTTCTAGTTATTGGAGTGGCAAACAAATTAGATCTATTACAAATTCATGCCCCTTAACATTCATAATACAATTTAGACAGACATCAGCAATCACATTTTTGACACCCATAGGCATCGATACATTTAAGTCATGTGGTAATTTATAGATGCTTAGCTCTAATAGTTTTGCACAATCATATGAAATGAAAGAATGGGTAGCACCCAAGTTAAACAATGCGTGCAAAGTATTTCCATGGAGGAGGATAGTACCTTGGATCATTCCAGTGATTTTCAGGCCTCCTCGTGCGTCATGGCAAAAACTCTACCCTAGTTCTGTGGCCTGGGCTCAACTGTTCGCTGTAGACAACCTTTGATAAAGTGTCCGGGCTTTTTACAAGCATGCCAAATAGTTGCCCTTTGTAAGACATACCAAGGTGTTTCCTATTACATCAAGGACATGGTTACTATAGTTGAGGACCTTAGTAGTCTTTCCTCTCAGTTGAAAGGGCTTCTTATTGTTTCCTTTTAAAAAGAATCCTTGCCTCTTTCGTTTCTGAGAAGTATTCCCCTGACTAGGTCCACCTCAGTTGTTCACATTTTTGCTCATATGCATCTTCCTCAAGTTACCCTCTGTTAGCTGATACACGTCTACTACCTTGTTGAATTTGGTGAATTATCAAGCAACTAGCTTCTCTTCCATCTAGGGCTTCAGTCCCAAAATTAACATATCAGAGCTACATTCTTTATCATCCTTAAATTAGAAATAAGAGGAGTAACGGGATAACCGAGTGAACTGAGACAGATAATCATCGAAAGTCTCTTTATCATCCTGTCATATAGCTAGGAATTCTTTCTCCTTATTGAGCCTCATTGACCTCAAAAAGTGTTTCTCATCAAACTCTTTTTGGAACAACTCCCAGGTCAACGGAATGTTTCTTGCATTCAGTACTATTGTTGTATTTTGCCACCAGCAGTTAATGTATCCCTCTAACTTATATATAGCCATTTTAGCTTTCATTTCTGTAAAGCACCCAACACCTCAAATATTTTCTCCAAATATGTCAACCATTCCTCAGCAACTTGTAGATCAAATTTTTTCCTGAATGCCAGAAGCTGGTACTTAATAAATTTAGGCATCTGGTATTAGAGGTTTTCCTTTTCTTGGGCTAGAACAATAGGAATCCCCTAATTAGATTCAAGTATTGTGATCATTTACCATTCCCATATGGTTCCTCCTCTGGATCCACCTCAGTATCTTCATTTACCTCAGTGTCTTCAGGTGGTGCCTTATCTTCATTATGTTTTTCCCTTACTTCCTGGATTTCCTCTTGTAATTCATGGATCATAGTTTGCTATTATGCTAGCATTCCAAGAACTTGTTGTATTAAGTCAGGAGGATTTCCTACTTCCTCAACTTTCGGCACTACGGTTCTTTTCTTTGGTCTACCTCACACCATTATTCCTTTTCACTATTAAAAAGGAATACCATGTTAATACCACATCAAACACACACACATTTATATATATACATATATGTACTTCTTAAGACTTTAAATACCAACACACAATAGATATATAAGTCCATTATAGTGATATCTGCATTTGTATCAAAGTGGCTTGGCATTTACATCAAAAGAAGCCTATTTTACTACAGTAAACCAGCCATATGTACATCAAAAAGACTGGGTAAGCATACAAAAAACACATGCACTACCTTACTATCACTAGTCTATATTAACCAGTATAAAGCAATTCATGTGATTATAAAAAGCCAAGAACTCAAAAGGGCCCAATGCAACAATCTCATTCTTTTTCTTGACCCAAAAAATAAGGTCAGAAAAATAGGCTAGTGTGGTTTTGATCCATACATCATCAGTCATCCCTAGCCCTTGTTTATCCCTTTGTTCATATAGCTCCTTTACCAAGTGTAAAAGCACTACATACCGTGCCATACAGGAAAGGGCACCATTGAAGGCCCTAAGGTATAGACCCTTAAGTTGCTCCTAGAGCTTATGGTCTGGGTGTGGACGAAAGGCTAACTGAGTTACTAGGGCTCTAGACTCAACATCAGAGTCAGTGTCCGATAAGATCCCTTTTCCCTCGGGGTTAGTGGTATCGCCAACCGATAGCTCTATATAAGACTAGCCTGCCTAGCATTTATCTCTATTATCGTATGGTTGGGAATTCTTTTCCTTGCAGTACACAACACTCTTGGTCCACGCCCCCTACTCTCCCCTCTATTGATGACAATATAGAGTTTATCCTCTAGGATGCATTGCTCTGGGGTAAGTTGGTTAACATATGAGGGTGACCCACTTATTTTCCTTCTTCTATTGCTCACTATGCCTATTCATAAGGCCACTATTCAGGAGTTAGTATACTTACTTAAGCAGAGAACTATATTTAATAGCCAAGAACTTATACTCTGATACCAACAAATGTAACACCTTCATTTTTAAAGATATAGATAGCTTACTTACAGTAATATTTTTAAAAAGGGAGACTGGCAATCTTTTGTAAATAGCGAGAATCCCAACCTCAATCAGAGTCTGGAACTACATTCGAGTGAATTTTCAAAAATATTTTGAAAATCATTTTTAGATTTGGTCTCATATTATTTTAGGATTCATTTTAAGCTATCTGTTTTATGTTCATTTCTTCATATCAGAGTTTTACCAATATGTTCTCTACTAGAACCCAAACTATTATGATTAATTAATGGCCTTAAATGGACGGATGTCCACTACTGGTTCAAACGTCACTATGTGTTTGCTTACATGTCTACCGACTTGCCATTACAAGACTGATTGTAATGCCCCAAATTTTGTTTAAGGGCTAATGACCTCATGTGAGACTATAAAGAATGTTTGATGAATGCTTTTGGGAAATAAAGTATGAGTTATGACCAAATTAGCAGTAGAAAATGCCCAAACTCTATATTTTAGTTTAATTATTTGGTGAAGTTATTATTGAACTAAAATATTAAGGGAATGGCAATGAGAAAAAGGAATTAAATCATGGTCAAGTGGCAGTTCAAGTGAAATTGCCATAGTCAGGGGCAAAATAGGAAGAATAAAATTTATCGGTTAATTAGTCAGCAATTACAGAAGAAATTAACTAATAGCTAAAAGAAATGTGAAGTGTGGTTAAATGGCTAATGAAATTAGTTAGTGTAATCATATGGGTACATGCTTTAAGAGGAACCATAGGAAGTTGACACTTGGCACAAGTTGGTGGAGTCAAAAAGTCAAATAGCATTTTTAAATCCATTTCTCTCCCTCTCTCCTCTCTTGGTAGGCTGTCAAGACTAGGGAAGGATGAAGATTTGCTTATTTCATCATCTTTTTCTCTCTCTTGCTCTCTCATTTTTGGCTACTGTTGGAGGAGGAAAGAGAAAATGAAGTCAAGGAAATTTCTTGCCTTTTAGCCTAAAAGATGACTTCTATTGCCAAAATCCTCTTCTTTAATCTTGACCCCCTTGTTGAGACGTGAGTCAAAGAAGAGGTTGGCCACCCACTAATTTACTGAATTTAATAAGGTTGTGGAGGAGTGTAGGATCACTGAGAATAATCTCAAAGACTTGAACCCAACTAAGGGTGGTGGTCATGGTGAGCCCAGCAAGGGAAACTTCCCTCAGAAATGTATAAGTTAAGGGTCTCTATCCAAGGGCAGTGGTAATAAGCCTTATTAACCAGAAAACGGTATGGATATATCCTCATTGTGGCAGATCACATCCTGGTAGATCATGCACTTGGCAATTGGTATGTTATAATTGCAAGTAGCCAGGACATTTTGCTAGTGATTGCAAGCTGCAGCCAGTAGAGCCAAGGCTTAAGAATCAGGGAAGGGTGTTTGCAATGACCCATGAAGAAGCAAAGAAATCTCCTGACCTGGTTCGAGGTAAAATTCTTCTAAATAGTAGTTTGCTATAAGCTTTGTTTGATTCAGGTGTTAGTCATTCTTTCATAGCCTATGACTGTGTAAAGCGCCTTGGATTATATGTGCATAAGTTGCCATTTGATTTGGTTATGTCGACGCCGATAGGTGTCAAGGCTGTGACTGTTGAGGCTTGTCTAAATTGTGTGATAACTGTTGAGGGGTATGAGTCCATAATTGATTTGATTTATTTAGCGCTCCATCAACTAGAAGTTATTATAGGTATTGATTAGTTGACAGCGAATAATATATTGTTAGATTATGGGAACAAGAAAATAATTTTTCCTATCCCATAGTGGGATAAAGATGTAAATGCTAGTATAAATTTCGTCTCAATGGCTAAAGCTGAGGAATGCTTGAAAAAGGGGTGTCAAGGGTATATGGTATTCTTTTCCGTATAGGGAGAGATAGATGAAACTTTGAATAGTATACCCATGATAAAAGAATTCCCTGAGGAGTTTCCAGATGATCTTAGTGGATTACCACCAAAAAGGGAAGTAGAGTTTCCAATTGAAATCATGCCTGGAGCTGGTTATATATCTAAAGCCCCATACAGAATGGCCCCAAATGAAATGGTGGAGTTAAAGAAGCAAATTGAAGAATTGCTTGAAAAAGGGTTTATTCGACCTAGTGTTTCACCGTGGGGAGCTATAGTGTTGTTCTTTAAAAAGAAAGACAGGAGTTTAAGGCTTTATATGGATTACAGAGAACTTATCAAGATAATTGTTAAGAACAAATATCTACTTCTGAGAATCGATGACCTTTCAGATCAATTGTTTGGTTCTTATGTATTTTCAAAGATTAATCTAAGGTCGGGTTATCATCAGCTTTATGTGAAAGCAAAAGACATACCGAAGACTGCTTTCATAATGAGGTATGGGCACTATGAGTTTCTTGTAATGCCTTTCAGGTTGACTAATGCATCGGCTGTATTCATGGATTATATGAATCGCATATTCTGACAGTACCTTGATTAGTTTGTGACAGTGTTCATTGACAACATTGTAATATACTCCAAGAGTAACGAATAGCATGATCAATATTTGAGAATAGTGTTAAAAATCTTGCGAGAGAAGCAACTCTATGCCAAACTGAGCAAGCGTGAGTTTTGGCTTACGGAAGTAAAATTTCTAGGCCATGTTATCTCACGAGAAGGGTTGTGGTGGATCCCAATAAAGTGGAAGCAATACTTGACTAGAAAAGGCTGGAAACTGTTGCTGAGATACGTAGTTTTTTGGGTTTTGCGTTTTGCTGGCTACTACAAGAGATTCATTAAGAATTTCTCCTTGATTGCCTTACTAATGACCAAGCTCACACAAAAGGATCAACCATTTAAGTGGGATGAATGTTGTGAAAAGAGTTTCACTGAGCTGAAGGAGAGGTTGACCACAACACCGGTATTAATTATACTCGATCCCAACTTGACTTATATTGTGTACAGTAATGCTAGTAAGTAGGGTTGGGGTGTCTCCTTATACAGCAGGGATAAGTGGTGGCCTATGCCTCCCGACAGTAAAGCCTCATGAAATGAATTATCCTATACATGATCTGGATCTTGCGGCAATTGTGTTTACATTGAAGATATAGCTTTATTACCTGTATGGTATGGTAGTAGAACTGTACTGTGACCACAAGAGTCTCAAGTATTTATATGACCAAAAAAAATTGAATATGAGACAGTGTCAATGGATGGAGTTATTGAAAGATTACAACCTTGAGATCAAATGTCATCCGGGTAAAGCCAATATCATCGCAGATGCTCTTAGTCAGAAGACGGTACTAGTTACAGTAATGATGATACAAGAGAGGAAGTTAATAGAAGATTTCTGAGACTTGAATTTGTCAAACCATATCGTCTGTGCTAATTACAAAGTTTCCAAAGGGAAAGTGATCTAAGGGCTGAAATTGAAGAAGCTTAGAAGCAAGATGATCAGGTACAGTCTATACGGGCTATGATTGAACGAGGAGAAACTCAAGACTACAACTTGTCACTTAGTGGATTGGTGCATTACAAACAAAGAATTTGTGTTACACTATAGGTTGACTTGAGGTAGAGAATATTGGATGAGGCATACAAGAGTGAGTATACTTTTCACCCAGGAATGACCAAGATATACCATAATTTGAAATCTATGTACTGGTGGCCATGGTTGAGAGTGATATGACTAAGTATATGGCACGGTGTCTTACCTATCAAAAGGTAAAGATTGAACATCAGAAGCCAATGGATCTTGGCCGCAGCCCTAATCTTTCTGAGCATCTCTTGGCCACAGCTAGTGGATGGCTTGGCCGCGGCCAACTGTTTAGAAAAATTGTGTTTTTGACTTTTAAAAGATGGTCTTTGGTCAAGTGTTTCCCACCCCTTTAGGTATCTGTTTGGGCTTCTAGTAGTCACCTAAAGGTCTCAAATGATAACCAACCTTAAGTGTTTTGGAATTTAAGTATTGGAATAGGGAATAACTTATCATCCTTGATTATGGTTTATAGGATTTGACATTTGCCCTACACGTGATAAACTAGTGCTAGAGCATGAAAGGAAAGAACATGGTAGTGACTTTCTCTTATATCATGTATAATGCATTGTATGTTTGTGCATTTCATTGAATGAATGATTGAGTCGTGACAAATGTTGCGTCTTTGAATGTGACGAATGTCACGGAAGTGTAGTGTATGTAACGAATATCACGAATTGTTGTGAACTTCACTAATTCTATGCATTATGATGTATGTGACAACTATTATGATTGTCTGCATATCACGTATGTGATTATTGTTATGATTGAATGCTGCTGGGATGTTGTATCGTACTGAATGCTATGATGATTGTCATGCTTGTCACGTTTGTGATGTTGTCATGATTGAATGCCGTTGTGAATGCTATATTATGATTCACTTACATGCTATGTTGTTATGTATTGTATGAGTGAATTGTTACTACTGAGATTCATTCGAATCTCACTCTTTCTATTGACTAACCTACAGCCAGGGTAAGAGGGTCAAAAGAGAAACAAGCGATGAAGGTGGGCTAGTGCTCTCAACTAGGAATTTTGGTTTTGATTGTTGTATCGTATTTTAGGGTTGTTGTACATAGTATAGATATTGTAAATTCGAATAGTGGTATGTAATCCCCATTATGGGAAACTGAAAGGGGAAAATATGCCCTGTAAACCCTTTAGTAAATGGATGAAACCCGAGTGTTGTTGAGAATTTTTTTATACTATGATATTTATGAATGAAAATGAACTGCACAGGCTAAATATGTTCGAAAAGTAAATAGAGACCGTATTGTACATATTTTGGGAAAATTTTTGGAAAATTTTAAATTGATCTCAGTCTCTTATTTAATTATGACATGTGTTTGAATAGTAATTATGCCATTTATAGTGTGGGGGTTACATTGACTACACTCAAATACAAATTAAGTACTCCCTTCGGTCCTATTTATAAGCAACTTTCTTCTTGATTGTGCAAAATAAACTAGTAGTTAAAAGTAATAAGTGTGTCAAAAATACCATGTTTTTTCCATATATGCCCCTATCTTTGAAAAGAGTATGTGAGAGAGAATAGATAAAAAGTATGAGAGATAATGAGTATAAGATATGAGAGAATAATTATTTAATAAGGGTAAAATAGGAAAAAGAAGCTTACATTTACAAACAAAAAGTAAAAGTTGCTTGTAAAAGGGACCAGCCCTATGAAAGAGAAAGTTTCTTATAAATAGGATGGAGGGAGTACAATTTTCCAAAATATAGATAACCAATAGGGAAATTTAATTCTATGTTCTTTACTTCACTCGCCCTTGATTACCTTCTTGCTTAAGGAACTGCCTGCTCAAGCTGAAAATTTGTTTTGGAAAAAAAGGGTGTGATTCAAAAAATCTCAGTAGTAACACATATCACTCATATAAAATGCATATATGAAACATGTCATGTCAATCATATTCAATATTAAAAAATAATTCACAATATGTGTATAAGCACTAGTACTAGATATGCAAATAGTATAAAGTTTGGGCAAATTCAGGGATATCAGTCCCTTGCCATAGCGTTGGGTGTTCTATTGGGCCAGAGCCCTTCTCATCTACATGCTTAAGTTCACGTTGGTACAAACATACATATAACATATCACATAGTATATGATGAATAAGTTATTGCCTGACAATTTTTTCTAGAATTTTGATCTTGGTTGATGAGTTTCAGGTTTCCCGGGTAGATGCCAAATCCTATAAGTTTTAATTTAAGGATGACGAGTTATTACTTAGCCCAATTCTTTCATAAATCATTCTCGTATGTTGGTTATCATTAGGATCATTGCATTAGGCCTAATGTATAGCTAATGAGCCCACAACAACTTTAAGAGCCTAATCTTAACCCTTGAAGTCCTTAATTATTACAGTTAGGCCATTAAGTCTTAATTTCGCATAAGACATAAATCTGGCAGATGTTTCACTGTACTTTGAAAAAAAAAACTAATTCTAGAAAAATCAAATTAAGGTAGTTCAATATCACATGTAACCCTTATTAAGACTACTTTAAGGGAAAAATAATCATCCCTACAATTCATATGCACACAATTCTAGATTCCATAATTATTCCCCATGCCACCAATTTATGTCCAGAATTATTACTCAACTTCAATCAACCATAACTTTGTGTACTTATCCAATTTCTACCCATTACCTATCAAATTAAAGCTTATTGTATCTACTTTATTTTTGAAAAATTCCAGGGTCATTAGATAAAATTTAGCCATTAAAAAATGTACCACTAACAGACTGCCTTCAGAAACAAAATTCTGGCAACATCAATTCCAAATTTCAAATTTTCACACTTTGTTTCCAATTGATCCAAATTCAAACCCACATCATATTCCTACACAATTTTTCATGAGGAAGCCATTGGTGACCTTAAAATTACGAAAATCAAACTCCTTCCCATGGTTCAGTTCTAGATGAAATTTACAAGAAAGAACAAAAATATACAAGCTTCCAAATTTCTCCACAAAACTAGTACATATGCATCATTTAACCCCATATTTAACCATTTGCAAGATCAACCCATAAAAACCCTAACAATATGCACTCAAATGAAATCTAGGGCAAAAATGAGAAATAAAAAATATCCATAAATCATTGCAATATTTTGCTCAAATCATAGCCATAACTCACGTCTTGCTTCTTTTATGCTTTGGTTCTTGATTCTACACCTTTGGGTCTTGGAAAATGACTCAAGACACCTCCTCAAAAACAAAAACCATAGATTTGAAGCTTAGGATGAGGGGAATGTTCATGAAGAACATTTGAGCTAGAAATATGAAGAAACAAGTGGAAATCGAGAGAGAAGTCACATTCGAGCTAGAAGTCACCTTTTCTCTCTTATTGTTCTTCCAACCATCCAAATGAGACAATTAGAGGGTGATAATATGTTTTAAAGTCTCTTCTCTCTCCTTTGTCAAGGCTGACCAAAAATCATGAGTTGGAGGGAAAGTATTTTGACTAAATTTCCCTTGGTTAGAGTAAGTATTACTAAATTGCCATCTAGTTAGATTCTAACTATTCTTCCCTTTTTCTTTCCAAATTGGCTGAAAATAAGTAGCTTAATTAAGGGGAAATAATTTAATTTTTAATCCTTCTAATTAGTTCACTTTCCAAGAACAAAATCCTAGCCCTTAGTCTTAGGTTCCAACTTTAACCTTAAGATCAATTAGCAATTGTTTCTTTCTCTCTTGGTAAAGGCAATGTTAATTAAATTGCCATTAGTTATCTTATTAAATTCCCTTTTCTCTTCCATACACCATTTTCTCTTTTCTTTCTCAGTTTAAATTTTATTTTGTATCTCACTAGACATATTTCAGAGGAATTAAATCTTTTCCCTAATTAATCAGAATTAATTCCATACAAAATTCCCAAAGCGATTGCGCTAATATTATTTACACTAGATTTTGGGATTCTTAGTCCTTATATGAATTTTGGGATATTACAAAGAAGAACAAGAATAAGACACCAACAAAGTTGTTGACAAAGGAAGATATCATAGACTTGTTAGGAAGTTGATTTATCTTTCTCATACAAGACCTTATATAGCCTTTGTAGTAAGTATGGCCATTTAGTACATGAGTGAACCAAAGAAGAAGCACATGGACACATCCTACATAATTCAAAGCTATCTAAAGGGTACTCCTGATAAAGGGTTGTTCTTCCAAAAATAATAATGGAGAATTGTAGAAGTGTATAGTAATGTAGATTAGGGAGGAACTCAACTTAACTGGAGATCAACCTTTAGTTATTGCTCTTTTGTATGGGGAACTTGGTTACTTGGAAAAGCTAGAAACATAGGGTTGTGAGAAAGAATAGCGCTAAATCTGAGTTAAGAGCATTAGCTCAAGTAATAATAGAAGAATTGTCGTTGAAATGGGTCCTAAATGAGATACAAGTCAGTGTGGATTTGCAATTAAAACTTGATTGCGATAATAAGGCCGTCGTAAGCATAGCCTTAAATGATATTTAGCATTAAAGATCGAAACATGTGGAGATAGATAAACACTTTATTAAGGAAAAAGTATAAGAAGGAATCATATGTTTGGCTTATCTACCAACAAACCTTTAAGCTGCATAAGCAAGATGGTCATTATTAACATCTATGATCCACCTTGAGGGGGAGTGTTGGAATACCATGATTTATTGTAAATATTAGTCATTATAATACACTATTTATTAGTAGTTATTTGCCTTTATTAGCTTTTATTAGTTTTTTTTTGCTTTATCTCCATCTCTGATGTATAAATAAGCAGTTGTACCTCACTATTGTAATATGAGAAAATACATTCTTCTCTCAAAACTGTCTATAGATATAATTTTAAAATACATATAGGGTATGTATATTTGAGCATTAATTTTTAAAAAATAATTGCAATGTTTGTTGAAAGATGGTTAAATAAAAAAAGATCAACTTTTAAAAAAGAACAAGAAGGCTGACTAACAATATAAGAAGATAAAAGAAGAGAGAGGGGAAAGTAGGGGCATTAGTCATCACTTGGCAATTCCATGAGCACCTAATACGAACTCCTATCACTCTCAACTTTAGCCTCTCACTCACCTTTTTTTATAAACAACCTCTTTCTTACCTTTACATCATTCATATTTCACTTTTCAGACTCGTCACTCTAAGCTCTAGCCTCTTTCTTTGGCTTCAGAGAATCAAAGTTCACAATTGAGCTCCTGGCCCTCATGTAACCCCTTTACTTGAAGGCCATGAATATGGTTTGCAAAATGTGTCATAATAAATAGGAGACCAATGGATAATTTTAAACTCATTTGAGGTCCTAACTACTAGTCCTGTGATAAAATAGGTTTTCAAAACCTGTTTAATAAGGTCTCACTTCCACTCTTTGAATCCATTTGGCCTATTCGATTCTGTTCTATTCCTTAATTTCAGAGTGCTTAATAAAATTTCTTGATGGATTTTTAGTTACATTCATTAACTAATAGGGTCTATAGGACATAATCGCCCATCTTAGGTACGTTCACCTTTATTACATGGAACTTATATTTACATCATACAAATTCATCCAAATGTTTGATAACCAACACAAAACTCTAATCTCCTAGCCGTGAGCACTAGCTCCCCTTGTTTACCTACTTCTCCTTTAATCCATTGGCCCTGGCTGTAGGTTAGTCATTGGAAAGAGTGAGATTCATATAAATATCAATAGTAACATTTCACTCATATAATAATAATTTCACAAAGCATGTAAGTAATTATCACAAAGTAGCATTTACAACAGCATACAGAGTAGCATACAAATTCGTGACATTCATCACAATTCGTGACTTTCATCACAATTATTAACATTCGTGACATTTATAACAATTTGTGACATTCATCACAATTTGTGACATTCGTCATAATAGATGATATGCATATACATGTAAAGCATTATACATGATATAAGAGAAAGAGTCACTACCTTGTTCTTTTTTCTCTTGATCGAACACAGGTTTCCTACGTTTAAGGCAGATGTCAAATCCTATAAATCAGACGTAAAGACGATGAGTTATTACCTATTACAATTCTTAAATAACTCCAAAACACTTAGGATTGGTTATCCTTTGAGTCCCTTAGGTGGCTATAAGAAGCTTAAATAAAATCCTAAAGGGTTAGGGAGAGCTAGACCAGAAACCAACTTTCAAGATTTCAAAGTATAGAAATTTAGGGGTTAGCCGCTGCCAAGTCACTCTCTGGCCACGGCCAAGAGATGGCCAGAAACTTTTTGGCTGAGGCCAATAACCTTTGGCTGCAGCCAAAAATAGGATAGAAAATTTTAGGTTGTGTCCAAGAACCCTTTGGCCGTGACCAAGAAAAGGTCAGAAGCTTTTGGGCCATGTAATGCCCCAATTTGGGGATCAAGGGCTAATAACTTCAAAGGTAGATGTAATTATTGTTAATAAACACTTTTGAAGAACATCATGTAAATTATGATCTGAATGTGTTCTGATCAATGCCTAAACCCTGTATTTAAGCTTAATTATGTGATAAAGCTTAAAATGAACCCTAAGGGTAAGGGAGGGCGCATGAATGAAGAAGGGAATGACAAAATGTGTTTGGTGGTGATTCAGTAAAATTGCCATAATCAGGGGAAAAATGGGTAAAAGGAAAGTTACCAACTGATTGGTCAGTTACTGAAGAGGAAACTTATTAGTAATTCAAAGATCTATGGTTGAGATTCATTGAGCAAGAAAGTGGAATTGTATGTGTGAGTGCTCATGTATGCCATAGGAGAAAAAGCAAGATCATGACATATGGTACTCTTTGGGCCATAGATGATGGTCAAACTTTCAACTACTCATTCCTCTCTCTTCTCTATCTCTCTCTCCAAGTCAGCTAGTTGCATGGTAGCAAGGGAAAAATATGATCTTCCTTATCTTCATCTTCTCTCTCATAAGCCTCCATTTTTGCCAAAGCTCAAAAGGAAAGAGAAAGGAGAAAGGTTGAGGTTAGTGCTCCATGTGACCTTGGATGATAAAATTCTCTTCATTAATCTTATTTATGGTGATGATAGAATCATTGCTATGGTTTTAGATTTTTGAAAGAAGGTATTTGAGTGCTTGAAGAAATTTGGGAGTTGTGGAATCAAGAATCTACTTTTGGAAAGAGAAAGGGGTAAGAAAGATCTCTCTATTGACATATTCATTGTGACCATTGGCTAAGTTTTAAATTTGTGATTTTGCCCTAATTTTAGTATAATTTTAGAATAGAAAATTTGGATAGTGTATGATGTTGGATTTGGTGTCATATTGTGTCTTTTTGCCATTGGAATTGGTTTAAAATCTTGGAAGCTAAGTTGGTCATTTAGTGGTTTTTTTATATTGCAATGTGGTTGGAAGTATGGAATGTGTCATTGTGATGGGAATTTAGGTGTTTTGGTGTTTCCAGTGTGTTCCTTATGAGAATTTGTGTGAGAATAAGTTGTTTGTGAATTTTTGGAGCCATTGGACACATTGGTTAGAAGTTTGGAAAATTCTATCATTTACTTCGTTTTAGCTTCTAATAAGCCTTACTCGAGTACTTTAGGGTGTCACTCGAGTGTAGTATCATATTTTCCCTTTTCTTTAAGCTTTTCAATCACACTTCCATGCTAGAATGCAAGAGTGTATGTTCTCACTTGCAAGTAATTTGGGTTCTCACTCGAGTACCCGTGCATTTGGCACTATAAACTCATGTCTCGGGTTGATACTTGCAGGCTATTTTACACGAGTGTGTTTTAGCACCCGTAAGTGTTGTGCCATCACTCAAGTGCTAGAGATGTCACTCGAGTGCACTTCCTGTTTTAAAGTTCCCTTTGCTTTTGGGTAGTCACTTCCTGTGCCTCACTTTATAGGACTTAGGTGAGCATGAGGCTATCACTTGAGTGTTGAGGTCAAGACTCGAGTGTAGTGATCATTTTCTATCTCTGTCATTGCTCTAGGCCAAGCACTCACACGAGTGAGCTATCCTCACTCGAGTGCAAGTCGATCCATCACTCGAGTGCATCATCCATCACTCCAGTGCGTCAGTTAAAATCATTAATTTCACCTTTGGAAAAGGGATCTTTGGTGTAGTTCTTCCAACTCTTTAGGCATGTGTGTAGGCTTTTAGTAGCCACCTAAATAGTTCAAATGATAACCAACTTAAGTGTTGTGAAAGTAAGAATTTGGAATAAGGATTAATCCGTCGTCCTTGATTTTAGCTTATAGGCTTTGATATTTGCCCTGCTCGTGAGACATCTGTGCCGGAGCACGCTTGGAAAGAACAAGGTAGTAACACTTTCCCTTATATTATATGTGATACATTGTATGTTTGATTTATCATTATTTATGAATTCTTCACCTGCGGCCCATCGGTGTTTCCGGTAGGAGGACCGTGCCTTCTGGGCGATAGAAATATGGGGGATGTGAATATGTGAAAGCCATAAGGCTATATGTGAAATCCGAAAGGCTATTTGTGAACCCTTCACCTACGGACCATTAGTAATTCCAGTGGGAGGACTGTGCCTTCAGGGTGGCGGAGATATGGGGGATGAGACTATGTGATTATGTGTATATGTGATAGCTTGTATGCTGTATTTCACGTTGCTATGCTGCTTGATGATGTCATTGCATGCTTTGTGATTATGTATGGTATGAGTGATGTGTTACTACTGGGATTCTTTTGAATCTCATTCTTTTCTTTGACTAACCTTCAGACAAGGCAAGTAGCTCAAAAGGGAAGGAGACGACCAAGGGCTGCTAGGACTTCCTTAGGAATGTGATCTTGGTTGCTAGTTATCAATTTTGGATGGGTTTACTATATATATATATTTAGGATAATTTTGTGTAATCCCTTATAAGTGAAACTGTAAACCCTTGATATATATATATATGAAACCCAGGGGTTGCCAGGATTTTACTATACACTCTGATATATAGGAATGTGATTTAACTGCACAGGGTAGTTATATTTGAGATGTGAATAAGAGACCAGGCTAAACCAATTTCAAAAGAAATTTGTAAAACCCTATCTCAAGTATGGGATTAATTTAATGAAATTTTATCATCTGTTGATCTCTAATTCATCTTAATTATGTATTTTTGAATCATAAATACCGTTTACAAGGTAGGGGGTTACAGGCCATGGCCAAGAACTGGTCAGAACCTTTTTGGCTATGGCCAAAATGCTTGGCTGCAGCTGAAAACTAGCCTGTTTCTTGGTTGATCTCCAATGACCATAACTCTCAGCATATACATAATGATATCCACTTTACATTTTTTTAAAGCTTGTAATGTCTACTACTTAACTAGCAAATTTCATAACCTTTAGACATCATTTGCTATTTCAAAACACTATACAAACTAGCTCTCCTGCATAGAATTTTCATTGACAAAACTTTCAACTTTTCAACTTATGTTTTCAATGGTCCATAATTCACAACAGAGCTACTCCCTGCACATTTTTTAGTATATAATCTAATGGAAACATCAAATCAACCAAATTCCCATTCCTTTTATAAGTTCTATTTTGGGCAACAATTCAATATAAAATCTCACAATTGTCAAACTTCACATTCAAGTCTCAAACCAATTTCATATATCCAATGGACACCACAAGACACCATTACTATCGAAAAAACACCATAAACTCTCAAAACCCTAATATATACGAAAATAGGGTAAAATTACTCAAACTAAAGTTGTCAACCAATGATCACATTACATATATCAAAGGATTGCTCTTACTCACCTCTATCACTTTTTCTAGTTAGTTCTTTGATTCTCCAACCTCTAGTTTTTCTTGAGAACACAAAAAACCTCCTCTTGAAAATCTAAAACTATACAAATGAAGCTCTCATTAAGAGGAACAAGATTAGGAAAGAGGTTTTTAGCAATAGAGGTAATCCTTAAGTTCAAAACTCAAGTAGAAAAGATCACCTTCACAAAATCTTCTTTCTCTTTCCTCTTTCTTGCTTGGCTGACTATGAGAGCTTAAGGGAGAGAGTGATTGTGATGAATGATCAATATTCATCCCTTCCCCATACCTTCTAGTCGACTTGAGAGGAGAGAGAAGAGAGTTTGAAGGTTTGACCTTATTTAATTATAATTGCTTAGTCTATGTGATGCCAAGTGTCACAATCCTATGGATCTATCAAAAGCAAGTATTTGGTTATTCAAACCAATTCCATTAGCCATTTTGTCACACATCATACTCTTTTAGTTAATAGTCAAATTCTTCTTTGATTACTGACTAATTGGAGATAAATTTCTTTCTTCCCATTTTGCCCCTAACTATGGCAATTTTAACTAGATTGCCACTTATTGCATTATCTAATTCTATTTCCTCTTGGCATGCACCCTCCCCTTCTCTTTTAGTCCAATGTAGACTTTGTTACCATAATTAACTTAAATACTAGGTTTTAGGCACTTTTTACTACTAATTTAGGTCATGATTCATACTTTATTCCCCAAAAGGGTTCATCTAACATTCATTACATTCATATGTAAAGCCATGAGCCCTTATACACATTTTGGAGCATTACAATTCTCCCTTCGTACAATAAATTTTATCCCTAAAATTTATTACACATCTTGAGACATAAACTCCGGATAACGCTTCTTCATGTCAGCTTCTGATTCCCAGGTTGCTTCCCTCTGAGACAGTCCCTTCCAGACCATCTTTACAAAAGGTATAGTTAGATGTCTAAGCCACTGTGCCACATACTTAGTCACATCACTCTTCAACCTTGGCCACCAGTACATAGACTTCAAGTTATGGTACATCTTGGTCATTCTTAGGTGAAGAGTATACTAACTCTTATGTGCCTTATCCAGAATTCTCTGCCTCAAGTCAGCTTGTAGTGGACCACAGATTCTCTGCTTGTAATGCATCAATCCACTTGACAACAAGTCGTAGTCTCAAATTTCTCCTCGTTCGATCATAACCCATATGGACTATACTCGATCATCTTGCTTTTAAGCTTCTTCAATTTCAGCCCTTAGGTCACTTTCCCCTTGGACAACACCATAACTAGCTCATAGGATTTCATCAGAAAGATTGAAATCCCAAAAATATTCTATTAACTTCCTTGGATCATCATTACTGCCACTAGCACCGCCTTCCGACTAAGCACATTTGCGATGACATTAGCTTTACCCGGATGATATTTAATCTCCAGGTTGTAATCTTTCAGCAACTCCATCCACCGTTGCTATCTCATATTCAACTCTTTTTAATCATATAAATATTTGAGACTCTTATGGTCGCAGTACAGTTCTATAGTCACACCATATAGGTAATGACGCCATATCTTCAATGCAAACACAATCACCATAAGCTCCAGATCATAAGTGGGATAGTTCATTTCATAAGGCTTCAGCTATCAGGAGACATAGGCCACCACTAGTCCCTGCTGCATAAGGACACACCCCAACCCCTGCTTACTCGCATCACTATACACAACATAAGTTAAGCTGGGATAAGGTATATTCAACACTGGTGCTGTGTCCAACCTCTCCTTCAGCTCAGTGAAACTCTTTTCAGAACGTTCATCCCATATAAATGGTTGATCCTTCCACGTTAGCTTGGTCATTAGCAAAGCAATTCAGGAGAAATTTTGAATGAATCTTTGATAGTAACTAGTAAGACCCAGAAAACTGCATACTTCAGAAACAGTTTTCGGCTTCTTCCAATCTAGTACTGCTTCCACTTTACTGGTATCCACCGAGACCCCTTCTTGTGATATAACATGGCCAAGAAATTTTACTTTTGTAAGCCAAAACTCACACTTGCTCTGTTTGGCATAGAGTTACTTCTCCTGTAAGACTTTTAACACTATTCTCAAATATTGTTCATGCTCTTCGTTACTCTTAGAGTATATCAAAATGTCGTCAATGAACACTACCACAAACTGATCAAGATACTATCAGAATATGCGATTCATATAATCCATGAATACAGCCGATGCATTAGTCAATACGAAAGGCATTACAAGGAACTCATAGTGGCCATACCTCATTCTGAAAGCATCCTTAAGTATATCCACTGCTTACATACACAATTGATGATATCTTGACCTTAAATCAATTTTTGAGAGTACACAAGAGCTAGCCAACTGATCTAAAAGGCCATCAATTCTAGGAAGTGGATATTTGTTCTTAATAGTTATCTTGTTAAGTTCTCTATAATCTGTTCAAAGCCTCAAACTTCCATCTTTCTTCTTAACGAACAATACTGGAGCTCCCCATTATGAAACATTAGGTCAAACGAACCCTTTTTTGAGTAGGTCTTCATTCTGTTTCTTTAAATTTGCCATCTCATTAGGGGCCATTCTGTTTGGGGCTTTAGATATAGACCCAGCTCCAAGCACAATTTTGATTGGAAATTCCACTTCCCTTTCTTGAGGCAATCCTCTAAGATCATCCAGAAACACTTTAGGAAATCTTTTACCACAGGTATACTCTCCAGAGTTTCATTTGTCTCTCCCTGTATGGAAAAGAATACCATATACACTTGGCACCCCTTTTTCAAGCATTCCTCAGCTTTAGCCATCGAGAGAAAATTCAAACTATCATTAACATTATTATCCTTCTTTGGAGCAGGATAGACTATTTTCTTATTCCCACAATCCAGTAAAACATTATTCGCCATCAACCAATCAATACCCAGAATAACTTCTAGTTGATGGAATGGTAAATAAATCAAATCAATTGTAGACTCATACCCTTCGACAATTATCACACAATTCAAACAAGCCTCAGCAGTCACAGTCTTGACACCTATCGATGTCGACACAACAAGATCAAATGGCAGTTTATGAACATGTAATCCTAAACGCTTTACACAACCATAGGCTATGAAAGAATGACTAGCACGCGAATCAAATAAAGCTTATAGCAAATACCATTTAGAAGAATTTTACCTTGAATTAGGTTGAGAGACTTCTGTGCTTTTTCATGGGTCATAGCAAATACCCTTCCTTGATTCTTGGGCCTTGGCTCAATTAGTTACCACTTGCACTTATTGGCAAAGTGCCCTGGTTACTTGCAATTGTAACATACTAATTACCCCGTACATGCTCTGCCAGGATACGTTTTGCCATAACAATAACATACCCACTGCATTGGGGGTTTTTTATTCTCATGATCCTTGGCTAATATGGCTTCTTACTCCCGCTCTTAGATAAAGACCCAAGGCTCTTACGTTTCTGAAAAGAGTTTCCCTTGTTGGGTTCGCCACGACCACCGCCCTTAGTTGGTTTTAACTCACGTCTTAGGTCAAAGATCAACATATCAGAGTTTCACTCCTTATTATCTATACGGCGAAGTAAGGAGGAGTATCGGGCTAGTCGGATGAACTGAGATAAGTAGTCATCAAATGTTTCTATATCTCCTTACTTAATGGATAGAAATTCTGACTTCTTCTCTATCCTCACAGCTTTTGGGAAGTATTTATCATTAAACTGCTCCTGGAATAGCTACCAAGTCACTAGCATATTCTGGGCCTGCATGGTCATAGCAATGTTCATCCACCATCGATCGGCATCCCCATCAAGTTTATAGATGTCTAATATTGCCTTCACTTTGGTTGGGTAATATAGTTTTTCTCCAGTCGCATTAGCCAATCCTCAGCTGGTTGAGAGTCAAATCTTCCCCTAAATATAGGAGGCAGATGCTTGCAGAATTTGGAGACCTAGAATTGGAGATCTTATTCATTTCGAATCGGAACCTCATGTGATTCTTGTTTCGGCTCGGTGTGTAAAGGTGATTCTGGAGGTCGAATCGCCCTTGAACCATTTCCTCTTGAGTTGTTTCTTCTTGGGTAGACCAGACCCAGTCTTCATTACGCTTTTCCTTTTCTTCCCTGAGCTCTTGCCTTAGCTTTTCCTCTACCTCTAGTTCTACTCGTTGAACCCTTGGGCGAACCATTGTTCCTTTTTACTCTACAAATGATTCACTATGTCAATATAATAATAAATGTATACATATATTCCTTAAACACATATACCAACAAATAGCAAGAACATATATGTGTATACACAAACAATCATAAGCTAACAACCCTTGCTAAAGTAATAACTATTGCAACTATCCTAGCAAAACCTACCTTTGCCAGGAATTATGGCTTTGATACCATAAATGTAACCCCCACACTTAAATTGGCCATAAATAGGTTTAAACACGTGTCATATAGTAAATAAGAGACTGTGAACAAATAAAAACTTTTTCTTAAACCTGTACAATATGATCTCTATTCACTTTAAAACTATTTGGCCTGTTCGGTTTCGTTACATATAATAATATTAGAGCGCTTAGAAAAAATTCCCGACCTTTACCTGGGATATATTCATTATCAAATAGGGTTTTACAAGGCATCATTGCCCATCTCAATTTTCCCTTATTGGGGATTACATACCAACACTAATATGTGATCAATATATATACATTTGTCCAAAATTGATAACCAAAACTAAAAACTACCACCAGTAATCCTAGTTGCCCCTTGATCTGCTTGCCCTAGCTAAAATTTGATCATTGGAAAGAGTGAGATTGAAAAGAATCTTAGTAGTAACATTTCAAGTATATGATGCATAATTTAATAAAGAATGAAAGCAATTATCACAATACAGCACCACAACAGTATTCAATCATGTCTTTGATCACTTTCGTGATAAGCATGACAATCACTAACAACAGCATTGAATCATGGCAACAATCACTTAGGTGATATGCATGACAATCATTATAACACTTCCATGACATTTGCCACATTCAAAGCCATGACATTCATCTAATTCAAAGCTATGACATTCGTCACAGCTCAATCGTTCATTCTTTGATAAGCACAAACATACAATGAATTAAACATGATATAGGAGAAAGTGTTACTACCTTGCTATTTCCATTCATGTTCAGGCACAGACTTCCTACGTTTTGGGCAAATATCAAATCCTATCATCATAATTAAGGATGACAAGTTATTACTTACTCCAATTCTCAAATGACTTTAAAACACTTAAGTTTGATTATCATTTAAGTCCCTTAGGTAGCTATGAAAGTCTCAAACAACAACTTAAAAGGGTTGGGGAGAGTTAGACCAGAAACCATCTTTCAAAATCACAATGTACTGAAAACAGGGGCCAAGCCATCCTTGGGCCATGACCAGCAGATAGTCAGAAAGTCTTGGGCCATGGTCCATATCCTTGGGCCACAGCCAAGAGCAGGTTAGATACTTATGGGCCACGACCAATACCCTTAGTCTGCGGCCAACACCCCTTTGGTCTCGGCCAAGAATAGGTTAGAAACATGTGGGCCGCTGCCAAGAATTGGACTAATTCAAGCTAATTTCAGTTGACCATAACTCTCATCACACAACTCAAAATGACACAAACTTTATACTATTTTAAAGCTTACAATGTCTACTACAAAACTTGAAAGTTCACAACTTTTTAACATAATTTGCTATTCTAAAACATTGTGCAAAGTAGGTTCTCTTAATAGAATTTTCCTTTATCAAATTTTCCAGTCTTACAACTTAAGTCTCTAATGGTTCCAAAACTCATATCCAAGCCTATTCCCATATAGAATTTCACATAGAAACCAATGGAGACATCAAAACAACCATATCCTCATTCTTCTCACAAGTTATGCTTTAAGGCCACACTTTAACACAACCCAAAATTGCCAAACTTTACATTTAAGCTTCAATTCAATTCTATTTATCCAAAACTCAATACAAAGCACCATTCCCATTATCACAACATACCAAACTCTCTAAAAATCAAAAGATTGCTCTTACTCACTTCTATCACTTTCTCTAACTTGTTCCTTGCTTCACCAAACTCTAGTTTTCTTGAGTTCACAAAACACTACCACTTGAAATCTAAAACCATAGAATTGAAGCTCTCAACAAGAGGGACAAGATTAAAGAAGAAGATTTTGGTATCCAAGGTCATTTTCAAGGCTAAATGGCTTACCTTTACTAAAAGCTTCTTCATCTTCCTTCCTCTACCATGGCTGCCAAAAATGAGAGCAAGAGAGAGAGAGATGAAGATAATGATATTTCCCCTTCCCATACCTATGACAGTTGACTAGAGAGGAGAGAGGGAAGATAAAAGAATTTAAAAATTACATCTGACTTTTTCCAATAACCCTCTCTTCATCCAATCATGCCAAGTGTCCAAATCCTATTGTTTCTCATAAAGTAACTACATGGTTACACTAACTACTCTATTAGCCATTTAGTCATACTCATCATTTCTTTTAGCTAGTAATTAATTTCCTCATCAATTACTGACTAATTGGCCAGTAAATTTTATTCTTCCTGTTTTGCCCCTGACTATAGCACATTCACTTGAATTGCCACTTGACATATGCTTTAAGTTCTTTTCCCTTCTTCCATGCGCCATTCCCTCTCCTTTAAATTCAATGACAACTTTGCCACATAATTAAACTTAAATATAGGGTTTGGGCATTTCTACTGCAAATTTAGTCATAACGCATACTTTGTTTCATAAAAGCATTCATCAAATCTTATTTGAAGTCATTAGCCCTTAACCAAAATTTGGGGTATTACATCACCCATCCCGGGATTACTCTCACCTGAGCACTCTTAACCACAGAGTTCTACTAAAATCTGGGTCATAGATCGGCTCGGTATCAGATTCTTCGAAGCTCATACCCTTTTATACTGGGTATATTCTCTATATACAGCTCTAACCCTTCCTCTATACCAGTCTATCAAATAGTGGTAGGGGAAATTTGCTTTCTCTGGGTTTAACTCTGACGCATATTTCATTCTAGTTACGGGATTACAAATAAAGTATTATTATACCTATTCACAACAGCAGAGCATACTACTCATATGCCAGAATCTCTGCTTTGGTACCATAAGGTCTCCGTAGCGCCCATGACCTGTGGCAACACATGGTACCTCAGCTATTAGTTTTAAGCACCACTTCTCAGCCTAGAGCAAATTCTAGCCAGTGCAACCTCACCACGCTAGAGAGAGGCCATGTCGGGGTAAGAGGCAATGCTTCACCATAGATCATACTGTGAGAACCCCTAATCATGTCAAACTTTTA
The DNA here is from genome assembly GCA_963210345.1 of Inga oerstediana. NCBI lineage: Eukaryota > Viridiplantae > Streptophyta > Magnoliopsida > Fabales > Fabaceae > Inga > Inga oerstediana. The sequence goes on from OY723405.1 coordinate 74,659,789, forward strand.
CAAACTAGCTCTGATACCAGAATGTCTCTGTAACACCTATACGTCGTGGCAATACAGGGTACCTTATCTAAACAGTTCAAAATGAACCTTAGGCTTACCTCTTCACGTTTTAACAACCGGTTTGAAATTTAGGTGGCACTTTGGCTAGCTAGACAGCACCAAGCCCCTCTAATCAAGAATCCAAAACCATATAAATGTTGTTCTCACTGAAAGGAAAAGACTCTGGGAGCTAGAAATGCCGAATCAAAGGTGAAATCGGCTCTAGAACTCCGGGAAAATCACTATTCACACACCTTCTCTCTTCTTTCTATTTTTCTCCATATCTTTCTCGAATTTTTCTTCCTTTTGTTAACATCTTAAAGAAAAATGGAGGGTTGGGATTTAATCTTACATTTTGGATGGTTTCATGGTGTGCCAAGTGTCAACAAATATGAGATCAAGATTGCCATGTGTCAGAAAAAGCATTTCGACTTATCTTTCTCTTTCTTAGGTGGGGTCCTTTTTGGTCACAGGAAGGAGAGACCTGACAATTTCCCCTAATTCCCAGGTTCAGTGTTCAGGAAGTCAAATACGGGACTAGGCCAGAGACTGGCGGATTTCTCTGACTCAAGTAACATATGGCGCCTCATGAGTGTGCCAACACAAAGGAAAAAAGTAAGTGTCATCATTAGGGACACGTGTCACCTTCTTATCAAGCCATCACAAAAGTGACATAGTACTTTGTCATGATGAGAGGACACTTGTCACTCTCTTATTCATCCAACACAAAAGTTGTGTCATCATTAGCTATAATGACTTACTTTATTAAAGATATTTGAATAAAGTTACTTTATCGGTGTTTACTCGAGTTTCACTTGGGATTGCGTCACGCTTATAGAAGCCCACAAGATGACACCATGTCAAAGTATGTATGTGGGCCCCACATGGCGCCATATACCGGTGTCTTTTCGAAAAACGCAAGGTACACATGTCTGCCCTGAAAATGCCATGTGCATACCTACACTGACATTTTTTGCTAGACTAATCAGTCCCATACCTTAAGACATATCTGGGTGGCATCTTTCTACCAACCTAATGGCACTGTATATGTGTCATATGCACATCTGCACTGACACTTTGATCCTACTACCTATACATACTGAGTCCTTTGCTCGGTAAGGCCAGATTACATAGTCCCTTGAGTCTTTCTATATCTCGACATTCTTAGGACTTTTCTCGAACTTGGCTTAGTAGTTTTCCTGATATAGGCTTGTCTTAAAGTCCTAGGTCTAAAATTCAGGATATTACATCAAACACTTATGTTGGTTATCATTAGGATTAGTACACTAAGTCAAAAGAAGGATCAATGTGGTCAAACTAGCCTAACGTGCTTATTTCTACCTTAGAGTTCAAGGTAATTACATTTTTCCATTACCTTCTTAATTTCGCACATTAACTAAAAGCTGGTAGAATTTCAATCAAATTTGAAAATTCATATTTTATAGTACAAATTTCCAATTATAGTGATTCCAAAGGCTATGTGGCCCTTATTAAGCCTAGTTTTAGGGAAAAATATTGGATGCACAGTATTCCAGAAGTACATTTATTGGATACTATCCCAGAAACATGCCAGTTTTACATGTCCAACTTCAAAAATACATAACTCTTAGTGAACAAATCCAAATCACATAAATGACCTATCAAATTAAAGCTTGATTAGTCTACTTTTATTATGAAAAATTTCACAATCATTGGACATCAATTGTTTATCCAAAAACACATTATCGTTTCACTACCTCCAAAAACAGGGAACAAATTCAAAAATCCATATCTTTTAATCTACTAGTCAAAAAATTATAATCCACATATCAAATTAAAGCTCTACATATCTACTTCAAGCCTGTCAAATTTCATAATATTTGGACTAGGTTTGCCTAACAAAATTCATTTGACAACAAAACTGTTTCCAGGAATCAAATCAAACAACATTTCTTCTAAACTTCTAAAATTTCCATATTTTGACACAATCATCCAAAAATCATGAACACATGTATTCCCACACAATTTTTCTTGTAGAATCCAATGGAATAATCAAAAACACCAAATTCCAGCTTAAACACATCCCACACAGGTTTGGATGAAAATCTAGAAAAATTGAAGTTTCATAATTCCATTTCATTAATCACCTTCTTTCCACCTCTAATCACTTGTTTTATTACTTAAACACCTATGGAACATGATTAATCCATGTTTGGGCACCACCTCCCCTCATGGTTTGTGCATACCAATCATCAAAACAAAGTCAAAATAACCACAAAACAACAACAACCACCAACAACAAGCCTAAATCAACATGAGAATCAAGGTTTTGGTGGTTACTTTTTCTTTCTTCTTTCTCTCTCTAAAAAACATCCTACTTCCTCTCTCTTACTCTTGATGTTGCCTTGCTACACATGCTATTCAAGAAGGAATAGAGATTATAGAGAGTTGTCATGAATTCCAAGGCAAGAACAAGTATAAAATCACCTTGAACCTACCTTGTTTGCCTCTTAAATTCTCTTGAGCTCTCTTGCTTTCCTTGTTCTTTATATATTGTTGTATGAGCTCTCTATCTCTTTCTTATTCTCTTGGTTTGGACAAAATATGCCTAAGGGAAAGAGATAGTTTCTTTAAAAAAAATATCAACATCCACCTCCTTAATTTATATTATTGTATTGTATTAAACACATGCCAATTACTTTAAGCTTCATCTTTTCTTCTCTCTCCATTACTTAGACGAAATTGCATCGCCTTTAGGAGGCTTAATGAGTTCCAAAAATATCATCTCTACCCCTTAAGTTAATATTATTTTATTGGTAATTTTTCCTACATTCTTATCCTTTGACTTTTCCTCTTCATCTTTCGTTCTTGGTCATATCCATTGTTTTCTCTTTCTCTATTTTGCTTGACCGAAATCCATCAAGAAAAGGAAGAGAATTTGGTTCTTAAATTATCACAATTTTATCTCTTCAATATTGCTTTTAATTTTCCTACAATTGTTGACTTTTCAACTCAACTTTTCACTTGGCCACAGTTCCTCCATATTGAAGCATAATATGAACCAAGTATTTAAACTCCCTTCTTGCTTCCTCATTTGGACATCTAAGAGCACATAAGCAAGAAAAGATTATGGGCTATGGATTAAATCAAGCCAAATGACTAATTTGCCCATACATTTTCGCACCTTGCTGGAAATCTGGCAGAATTTTCATCAAACTTTGAAAATTCATATCTAATTATACAGATGCCTAATTGGTATGGTTTCAAAGGCTATATGACCCTTATTAATTTTATTTTTAGGGAAAAATATAGCCTTTAGCCAACTGGATGCTCATAATTCCCAGAATTTTCATTTGTAGACTCTGTCATAGAAGCTTGCCAGTTTTACTAGACCAACTTCAAAAATTCATAAATCTTTGTATGCAACTCCAAATGACTTATATGACCTATCAAATTGAAGCTTGATATGTATACTTTTATTCTAATTAATTTCATATTCATTGGACATCATTTATTTATCCAAAAACACATGATAATCTCACTACCACTTGGGAAATCACACTGGTAGCAAAGTTTACATTCTTGGGACGCTTGCTAAACTCGGGCTTAGTAGTCCACTTGATTTAGACTTATTCTCAAGGCTCTATATTACATTTTTCTAAACCCGTTTAATAAAACTCAGACATCCTTCTGTCTTTGTTACACTATAGCATTTCTTTGCATGCAGTCCTCTTCTCTGATCTCAGCACACCTCTTGTGATAAACTGTCTAATTGGTTGGTTGGGGGAGGGTGAGATTCGATAAAATCTCAGTAGCAAACAATACCAATATGCATACAAGATAAGTGCTTAATACATGACATGCTTACCTTACATAAACTCATGCTAACACAATGACATATAGCATGCTCAATGTTTCAAACAACATACGCATAACCATAGCATAAATAGAAACAGAGCTTTAATCATTTTTATATGTTTCACATAATCAAGCAAAGCTTATACTCACCTCATTGCCCTAATATATTCTATACCTAAAATTGCTTATCTTACGTGCATATTAGTATTGTTTGCTACTAAGATTCTCTCAAATCTTACCCTCCCCTAACCAACTATTTAGATAGGTGATCACAAGAGGCATGCTAAGATCAGAGAAGAGGACTATTCACAGAGAAATGCTGTAGTAGAACGAAGATGAAAGGATGTCTGACTTTCATTAAACGGGTTTAGACACCCTAGTAGCCCTATGCGACTACATTATTTATAATTATTTTGTACTATCCCTGTGGGGAATTTCTATAATCAAGTACTTATTTTCAATATTTGTTTGCTATTTCTGTGTGCCCGCCGAACTATGCATAAAAGAAAGAGTTACTACTTGAAATCCCTTTTTCTAGCTTATACTATCCATCCACATTCTTTGATCCGAATCAGGCAATTACCAATTTCTATAAATTAAAGTTATAAGTAACTAGTTATTAATTGAACTATTACTACCTTTAATCATAGTTTGTTGGTTATCTATGACAATTTCAACAATTTTTGCACAGTACAATTCTGCACAGTGCAATTTCATAGTTTTAAAAAAACTGGCAGAGTTTTAGTCAATTTTGGAAAATCATAATTAATTCTAGAAAATTCTAAATTGATTGGTTCCAAAGCCTTTGTACAGCTCTCTAAGTGTATTTTCATCGAAAAATACCCAAGGCTAGTCACTATTATCACAATTGTAGCAAAAATTCGCCAAACTTTCCATATTCCAAATTGCATTCCAGAAACAGGGCGCAATTTTGAAAAAATCATATCTCTTAATCTACTAATCCAAAAATCATGTTCTACCCACCAAATTAAAGCTATACATGTCTACTTTAATCTTCCTAAATTCCACAATATTTAAACTAGGTTTGACCAATGAAATTCATTGCACAATCATACTGCCTCCAGTGAAGCAAATTAAACAACACTTTTTAACTTATAAAATTTCCAGATTTAAGCACAATCATCCAAAAATCATAAACACATGTCTTACTAGGCAAATTTCCCTTCTAAACCCAATGGAATCATTAAAATCATGAAATTCCAGCTCAACACCATGAACAGTAGCTAGCCAAAAATCATGAAGGATTAGGGAAAATGTGTTCTTTTGATTTTAATCCATAAACCTCCTTCTTTTCACCTCTAATCACATGTTTAACCTATTAAACACCAGATAAACATGATTAATCTAGATTAGGCAGTACCTACCCTTAGGGTTTGTGCATCCCAGTTATCAAAACAAAACCAAAATAACTACAAAACAAAAACCATCACCAACAATAATCAAGAATCAATAAGAGGAACTAGGTTCTTAAGCTTACCTCTTGCTTTCCCTCTCCAGGCTATCCCCCTCTTCTCTTCCAACTCTTGATTTTGAGCTTTCTATACATGTATTCAAGATGGCATAGAGGTTAGGGAAGGTTTGCCATGAATTTACAGGCAAGAACACATGAATTTCACAACCACTTACCTTGATTTTGCCTTCTTGAACCCTAGGCCTTCTCTCTTGTTATTGTCTCTTCCAATAGCTCTCTCTCTCTTGGTTTCTATCTTGGCTAAAAATGAGAGCCAAATGGGCAGAAATTTACTTACAAAATATCTCTTCTAGCTCCTTAAACAAGTATTATTTTATTAGAATTTTACCACATGTTTTTGTTGACTTTTCCTTGCTTTATCTTTTCTTTGTTTGGCCATAATTATTTTCTTTATTCTCTCTCCTCTAACTTGGACAAAATATTGGGCCATTGGGAGAGTTAAAATGCTTCTTCAATTATCTCTTGGAAGGTTATACAAATTAGCCTACAATTGTTGACTTTTCAACTTCATTTACTTGGCTATAATTAATTCCTCTTGAATTTATATGGACCAAGTAAATAATTTTCCTTTCTTGCTCCCTACTTCAGCCAAAATTTATCCTAGTTAAAGGGAAAAATAAGTGGCTTCTTGCTTTATTGGTCGAATGACCATTTTGCCTATACATTTTTTTCCATTTTCGTATTTTGCAGGAAATCTGGCAAAATTTTCATCAAACTTTGAAAATTCATATCTTTATTTATAGAGATCCAATTGGTGTGGGTTTAGACGCTTTGCTATATGGTCTGCTGTGTTGTCTAGTGTAGATCTAGTGTAGAATCCAAAGATGTTAATTCTGGGAATTTTGATAAGTCTGCTCAATTATAGCCTCAAGTTAATTGGTGTCTCAATTAATGTTAAGGTTATAGATCTAGTATAACATAATTAACTCTATAAAACTCCAAATGTTAAGGTTATAGACTACATAGTTCGACTCATTGCAAATCACACAACAGACCACACAATACACCACACAACAGACCATATAGTTCACCTCAGTTAATGCTGTGTGATTTCCTTCTTAAATTCGCATGGTAGCCAAAAGTTGCCAGCATTTTGACCAAACTTTGAAAATTTAAAATTAACTCTATAGAACTCTAATTTGGGTGGTTGAAATCTCTCTGAGTCTATTTTAAAGATAAAATATTACTCAGACCTAATTCTAGCCTTATAATTCTAGAATCATGACCAAAGCCACACCGGTCCAGGATTCTATCCAGATTCATTACCCAACTTCAAAATTTCATAATTCATAGTGTACTGATCCAAATGACACAAATGATTTATCAAATTAAAGCTTGATAAGTCTACTTTCATACTGTGAAGTTTCATAACTTTTGGATATCATTTACTTATTCAAAAGTGTCACACAATGTCTTAGCACCACTCTTAGGTACTCTCATGATAAAAAACTATCTCTCCGAGTGTTAAAGGGAATAAAATAGTGAATATTGGCACACTTAAAATGGGTAAATAGTGCAATTGGTGGCCATATGAATTTTGGGCTATAATGAGACAAAATTTAATTTTTGTTTTCATAAAGCCCATTATTGGAGCCTAAAACATAAAGATTGGAAGAGCACAATTTTTGGGCCCAATTAATTTTGAATTTCAGCCAAAACATTAAAGGAAAGAAGAAGGCTCAATTTAATTACAAAAATATATGGGCAAAATAGTCATTTGGCTACATAAAAATTAGAAGCCAATATTTTCCCTTCCTTTATGATGTTGGTTGTCCAAGTATAGGAGCAAGAAGAAGATTTAAATACTTGGTGTATATTAAGTTTAAAATATGGAGGAATTGTGGCCAAGTAAAAAGATATTGAAAAGTAAAAAATTGTAAGAAAATATTGTATTGTTTGAGGAGGTAAGATTATGATAAATCAAAATGCTATTTGACTCTTCCAATTGCCCATAATTTCATCCAAGCTAGATGAAGAGAGGAAAAGGAAGTGATCGAATGAAAAAGATGAAGACATAAGTTAAAAGTTGGCATGTACTTAATTGTAATAAAATAATATAATGGTAAGGAGGTGGAAGAGATATTTTCAAGAGCTCTTATCACCTTTTCAAGACTTCATTTTCGTCCAAACACAAGCACCAAAAGAGAGAGAGAGTGTGTGTCTTGAAACATAGAGAGCAAGAGAGAAAGACCTGGGGCTCAAGAAGGCAAATACAAGGTAAGTTGGTTGAAATTAAAATGTTCTTACTTTCTAGTTCATGTAAGACCTTTCTTAATCTCTATTCCTTCATGAATCCCATATGTAGCAAGCAAAATCAGGGAGGAAGAAGGAGAGAGAGAGGATGAAATTTGGAGTAAGAGAGAGAGACAAGAGGTGAGCTATGAAACCTTGTCTTTCATGTTGATTTAGCTTGTTGTTGGTGGATATTGGTGTTATTATTGAATGTTTGGCTTGTTTGCTTGGTTTTATGATTTTGGGATGACCAAACCCTAAGAAGAGGTGCTACCTAAATTTGGATTAACCATATGGGAAGTGTAATTAAGTGGTTAAACAAGTAATTAGAGGTAAAAGAAGGTGGTTAATGGAATGGAATCACGAAATTCGATTTTCCCTAATTTAATGTGATCTTTGTCCAGACCTGTTTTGGGAGTGTTTAGGCTGAATTTCAAAGATTTGATGATTCTATTGTGTTTAAAATGGAAAACTATGTGAGAATAGTCCCTAGTTATGAATTCTAGACCATTGGAAATAAACACAGAAAACTGGAAATTATGCCAGTATGAATTCTATGCGTAGCAGTTTGACTATGTGATGTTGTTGAATAAGTAAATGATGTCCAAAAATTATGAAAACTTTTAGTATAAAAGTAGACTTATCAAGCTTTAATTTGATAGGCCATTTATATCATTTCGATCAGCACACCATTAATTATGAATTTTTGAATTTGGGCAATGAATTTGGACAAAATCTTGGACTAGTATGGATTTGGTAGTGATTCTGGAATTCTGATGCTAGAATTGGGTCTGAGTAATATTTTATCTTTGAAATAGACTCAAAGAGCTTTAAGTAGGAATTTGAACCACCCCAATTAGAGTTCTAAAGAGTTAATTATGAATTTTCAAAGTTTGGTCAACATGTTGGTAGCTTTTGTCTACCATATGAATTTAAGAAGGAAAGGGCCAAATGTAATTTCTTTGAACTCCAAGGGTTAAGTTGAGCACTTGGGGCTAGTGTAGCCATACTAGAGGTTCATTGGTCATGGCTCTAATAATGTCATTATTTATCTAGGGCTATGAGGTGACAAAGAAAAAGCTACCTCGTTGGTTGGGAAAAGGTATAAAAGGAGGGCTCAAGACACAAGGTAGCGAACTTACCTCTCCTGCATGGATGTTATATTAATCCTTGTGTAATGATGCATGTAATTGCTTTACTTGATTATATGAAACATATATGAATGATTGAAGCTCTGTTTCTCTTTATGCTATAGCCATGAGTATGTTGTTTGAAATATTGAGCATGCAGATATGTCATTGTGTTAGCATGAGTTTATGTAAGACAAGCATGTCATTCATTAAGGAATTATCTTGTATGCATATTGGTATTGTTTGCTACTGAGATTCTCTTGAATCTTACTATCCCCCAACCAACTATTTAGAGAAAGAGGACTGCATGTAGAGAAATGCTGTAGTGAAATAAAGATGGAAGGATGTCTGATTTTCATTATAACGGGTTTAGACACCCTAATAGCCCTGTGTGGCTACATTATTTGTAATTATTATGTACAATCCCTATACAGAATTCTTGTAATCAAGTACTTATTATTAGTATATTATGTTATACCTATGTTCCCACCAAACTACGCATTTCTACTCTGGTTAATATCGATAATAAGTAGTATGTAAGGTAGGTCTTACATTTTTTGTATCAGAGCAGTGGTTCTAGAAACAGGATAGTATACTGATATGGTATTGATTATATAGTAACAAGACATATGAACAGAAAGGGAGTATTTTTGTGAACAAGCCCCTAAGAAACAGTGAATACCCTGAGGGTAGCCAGTATTATGATACCGATCTAAGGGTGGTACAAGGATGACATAGACAACGAGGGAGTGGGTTCAAATAAGGCCAGAGTGTGGGCCTCATCCTAGAACAGAATCACTAGTAGGCTTATCAGTGGGGGACATTGATAGCTACAGACAGAGGAATCAAAGTTAAATCCCGATTCCGTTATTGGTTTTAAAGCTGGAATGGTACATGTGTTGCAAGATCTACAACACGATCGAGAGTTATGGGTGTAGATCAGGAGCTATAGGAGGACATCCGGAGTATATATCGGTGGGCTGTCAGAAAGTATGACACCCCTATAGATCAGCATATAGGGTATTCGGACGGTCTAATCCCAGTATAGTATGAGCAAGGTCTTCTGGATTTAGAGACCCGAATGACATTTGGATTTGCACAGTGATATATGTCTTCTCGGATACTGCATTTTGGGGTTCAAGGAGAGATGAGATTATAAAGCGAGATTTGAATGATAGTTGGTAGACTTCAGGAAACATATCACAAGGTATGTGTATGAGTGCTGTACCGACACTAATTTGCAGTCCACAGTATTTTGATACCCGGAGATAGTGGGTGTAATTTTTGAGACAAGAGTAGTCACAAGGTATCGATGGATGGAAGTAGTTAAAACCATTATCTACATTTTAGCACGGGTACATAAAAGTTAAGCACGTTCAACCCAGGAAAATCTCAGAATGGGTGACCCCCTAGGAAGTCACATGTGTATGTCATGAAAAAGGGAAAGCACATGTTATACAGTAGTTTATAGGCTTTATGTTGTTGCAGGCTTTCTTTGACAACTATAAACATCTGTGATATGTTATTTCAAGCGTATCTGTGTACCCAAAACTTTGTGAAATGACATATATAGCCTTATGTTTATGTGGAATTTACCTCTTTGTTTCTATATAGTGAAATATAAAGATGATAAGGCTAAGATGTATAGATGTTGGGTAGGGTCAAGGAGCTAGACTTGACCCAAAATAGTGAATGATGAGCATATTAATAAAGGGGATTCTTCCCAGAAATACAAGAATTGAGAAATTTTCTCCCAGAGGAATAATAGCAAGTCATATTAGGCTGATAGCCATGGCAAGCAAATATTTTTTGAGAAATGAAACAAGTTGGCGCTGAGGCCAATCATATGATGACAAATAAGAGCCTCTACTTAGATTTTCTTCTAAGGGATAATTTTTCACAGCATAGATTTATTGACAGTATTTAGATTAGTTGTAATAGGCTCAGTATTGATATTCTGATCTACTTAGGGAGATAGTTTGTGATCATGAGAGCACCTATGAGTGGTGTTGGGAAGTCACATATAAACTTTGGCTTTCAGAGCTTAACTTGATGTGTGGTATACTATATGGTGACTTATGTTGTCTGCTATGTGGTAAACTATGTGGTCTTCTGTGTGGTGACTTATATGGTCTCTGTGTGGTGAACTATATGGTTTATTGTGTGATTTGCAATAAGGTGAACTATGTGGTCTATAATGTAGTGATCTATATGGCTATGTGGTTTATAATGATACAACCTGTAAGGTTTGCAGTAACGCGAATTGTGTGGTCAATAGTGCAATATGTGGACAGAGATTGGAATAAGCCCTAGTGTAGTAAGGCATCATGATGGCAAATACCTCTCAACAGTTAAAGCCTCATGGAATGAGTTACCTCATTTATATTATAGAGTTGATAGTGATTGACTTGATTTGGAAACATGATGATTTAGAATATGCCTTATAGTACTAAGGATTAAGGTTCTAGATGTAACAATTTAAAGAGGCAACAAAGCCTAAGAGTGGCATTGAGTCCCTATATGCATGTTCGTACAGGATAATGAGGCCTATAGATACTAATGGACTGTATGTCCTCATATCATAAAATCTACTGGCATGGGGTGAAGTACAGTAGATTGCTAAGCAATTAAAGTTATGCAAAACAAAGATCACAGGCAATAAGACCCGAATGCATGTTTGCAAGGGGTAGTGTCCCTAGGCAGTACGACTTGACAAGCACTCTGTGTCTACCCAAAAATTGTGTTCTACCCATCAAATTAAACCTCTAAATGTCTACTTTTAATCTAGAAAATTTCATAATTCTTGGTCAAGGTTTAATTTTCCATAATTTCGCATCTGACAGCAACCAACTTCAAAAATTCATATCTTTTAATATACTAATACAAATAACACATTATGTATCAAATTAAAGCTTAGAATGTATACTTTAGTTTTAGAAAGTTTTGGGGCCATTGGACAAGATTATATTACTCAAAAACACAATTCAACCAAAATGCCAAAACCTGGACTTCTAGAATTTCCCCTGTTTCTTGACCTATCTTTCAAAAATCATAATTTTCTCTACAAGTATCCAAATGACACATTCTAGAACTCATTTTAAAGCTATAAATTTCTACTATTTTCATGTAAAATTTCATAAATATTAGATAGGGTTTGTCAGGTCATAACTCAACATGAAGCTGATTGGTTTCCATAAAGGTCAGTTTTGACAGTCTGAGCTTAAAAATCAAGAACTCATTCATTTTCACTCCAAATTGTAGTCTCCTTGATTCTATCACCTTCTACATGTCCTAAAATTTCTATACCAAAATAAACTAGACAAAAACTCCATCTATAGCCTCTGTTTAAGCTTCTACAAATTTCCGGCAGAAACTCTATTTTTCGGTGAACAGAACAGGGTAAAGAAAACTTACATACATCCATGAATTTATACTCTAAACCTCACGAATTTTAACTATATACTCTCCTACACATATGTCCTAAGGTTAATGTCTAATGTCAGAACCAAAGAGACTAGAAATCCCACTCAAAATTGACATACAATCTCTGGTTTAAAACTTATCGGTGGGCAGAATTTTTCTGGCAAATTTTATCACTTCCAGCAATGAAACAACCCAGAAAACAACCTCAAATCTAATGGAAAAAGTTAGGAATATATGAAGGGAACTCACCTACACAAGGATCAGTGGTTGCATATGAGGTTTGGGGCTTCCTTCTTGCTCTTCTCTAACATCAACTTCCTCCGGTTTACCTCTCTTACTCATATCTCTCTCTTTCTCTATTCTGTTTCTCTATTTTTTTTTCATTTGTCTTGCTATCTCTTCTTTGGATGAAAGTGAAGTGAATGGAGAGGTAATGGAGTGTTTTAAATAAATGGGCAAGTGTGTGTGTGAGTAGTTTATTGGTTTATCCTATATGTGTTGTCCAATTCTAAGTAAAGTACGTGTGTACATTGAAGAAGCCTCCATATATGACAAACAAAGAGAAGATTGAGTTATTAATTGTTAGTGTGAGTTAGTAAGTTTATATATATACATATAGGTATATTTTTATCTTATTAATTACACACACTAGGCCCTAATTTTTCCCCTTTGTCTAATTTAAGATTCCTTAAATTTCGTAGGTTACATAATTTGACTTATTATCTAATTCCATAAATCAATCCTTAATAATTTTTAAGGATTCTCTTCTTTAATTAACTTCATGGAGTCTTAAAAATAATTTCTCAAAAATTCCCAATTCAAATTATGATCTCTAGTTATTGTTCCTTGAATTTTTCGGGAAAATAGGCCAATAATTCCCAAGATTAATCTCTAACACTATTTAAATTTTCTTTTTGGAAAATTTAACCTTTTACTAAATTTTAGGATATTACAATTCTCCTCCCGTAAAAATAAATTTCGTCCTCAAAATTTGTTACATCTATGGAGACATAAATTATGGGTTACTTCCCTAGGAGATAAGCCCTTCCATACTACTTTTATGAACATGATACTCCTGTGCCTGAGTTGTTTCTCTTATCAATCAATGACTCTGTCAGGTGTGACCTTACACGTAAGATCATCCCGCACGTCTACCTCCTCGTATTCAATCACATGTCCTGGGTCGGGTTGATACTGTTAGAATCGGCAGGCACAGCGGAAGAATTAAAAAATTTTCACCGATCCTAATCCAGGATCTATCAACGCCGTTTAAATCGAGTTAGAAAGGACTTAGACCTGATTGGATTGCCGCCAACTACGATCTTAGGTACCCTACCTGACTTTATGCAAGCCTAGGGTTTCATACAAGCAAGATCCTTTTCAATTCAAAACGAAACCACAAATTCCAACTTCAGATTTTTTTTCCAGAATTGAAATTGTGTAACTAGCAGCCCATGTAATCGAAACAATTTTTTGCAGATAATATATATATGGTTAAATCCGAAAATGAAAATCACATATATGTTCAGACGTTTCTTATAAGCATTGTGCATATCCCATATATCACATGTATAAGAATCATAAACTCAATTTAAACGCACAATTGACCTAGCTTTGATGCCACTATTAGAATCGGTAGGCACAGCGGAAGAATTATAAAATTTTCACCGATACTAATCTAGGATCTATCAATGACATTTAAATCGGGTTAGAAAGATCTCGTACCTTTTTTTGACTTAGGGTTTTCACGATCTCTAGGAGCCAACACATTAGGTTCGCTCCCTCTACCGGTATCCACACGAATGCTCTCTAACAGAGACTACATACTAGCGCCTCCAATGTTTTTTTAGGATTTCCCTTGCGGCTCTAAATTCTCATGCGCTTATAAGTCTATCTGCTTTAACAAGTTTATAACCTATGAGGGCTATATTCAAATTTCAAAATTAATCATAATTAATTTCAAAATTAATCAAAAATTAATTATCTTGATGAGCTAATTAAATAAATTCAGTATAAATTAAATCTGTCCAACAGTTTTAATTTAACCTATTTATTTAATCCAAATAAAGAGCCATTAGATTTAATTTATCTTCATAAATTAAATCTGAAATACTACATCTCTATCATGTTAGTTATTAAATTTAATATATCTTAATAAATTAAATTTAAAACTAACACAATATAATAATATCATATAATATATACATATATATAATATGTATTTCAAAAATATATATCTATATAATATTATTAACTAATTTTATATCACACATATATATATAAAATTCGTTCACCCTAAATTAAATCTTATCTCGTATTGGGCCATTCTTGTGTGCGACCTTATAAGCCCATATAAAGTTGGCAATGGGCTAATAACTGTACTAACCCACAAGTCGCAAGCGGCCTCTAGCAAGCATTACGACTACCCAAGTCATATGAGGATTGTTAACATGATGCAACCTATCATACAACCATGTCATGTCTCTTTGGTCACACGATATATCGGTCAAGGATGAGGCATGGATAATGTTATCCTCTTGTTTTGACCATTACTTTCTCAATTCCTGAGTAGTCTAACAATAGAAATGGAAACTCCTTTCTATTGTAGTATGGCCATACATTTCTCAGACTCACTCATCAAGGGGCCCAGTAATATCTCTCTACTAATGTGAGGGACAAATTCCATCTTAATCATTCATATTCCTCTGCATGAAAAACCACCAAGCCCGATCATAGCCTTTATCATCACCCGGTCAAAAGTGACTTTTGACTAGTTCAAAGCTTAGCAACTCTCATGTAGGAATCCATGATAACCTCAGGTCTAAGGGCATTGTGACGTGGTTATACATGAGAAAAGCTTATGACTTGATCCATGTAGTTTTCTCATAGTGGGTCAGTCCAGCACCTTGTACTCTTACAAGTGCCTAAGACTTTGATTCGTATCTCTATATCTTATCAAAGTCATACCAGTCTTGTTTCATCTCTGCTCCTGCATAAATGACCGACCAGGGACATTTTAGGACAATCTTTATGAATTATCCAAGGATACAATTATCACAGTTAACATGCAAATAATATGATAACAGAATGGAGAAATTTCATTAAAATAATAATATTCAAAGTACAATGATTGACCTTTAGGACACAATTTTTGATAGATACTTATTCAGCTGTGAGACGTGGAAGACATGAAGTAGTCTGATCAAAGTTGGGGGTAAAGCTATTTGGTAGGGTACTGGTCCAATCCTTGATAAGATTTCATATGGACCAATGTGCCTAAGGCTTAGCTTCGGTGTAACCCCCTTCTCATAAAGACTGAGATCAAGTTTAAAATTAAGAAATTATATTGAATTAAAGACCAAATGAAAATTAAAAACTTGTTGAAATTTCCATCCCCAAAATAGGGTTTTCAAAAAATTTCACAAAACCTGTTCAACATGGTCTCACATTCCTATTTCAAGAATATAATTGGCCTGCGTAGTTCGATTTCATTCATACATATCAGAGTGTAACAAAGATTCCCGACACACTCAGGTTGCATTAATTCATCTAAAGGGTTTACAAGGCACATGCCTATTTACAACTTCCTGTATGGGGGATTACATGAAACTATTCCATATATACAACATATACATCAAATCCCCAACAAAATATCCACCAGTTAATAGCATGATAACCAACTATCCCAAGATGTAAAACCCCTATCTAGGAGCTCAACCGCCCGTCGT
The DNA here is from genome assembly GCA_963210345.1 of Inga oerstediana. Classification (NCBI taxonomy): domain Eukaryota; kingdom Viridiplantae; phylum Streptophyta; class Magnoliopsida; order Fabales; family Fabaceae; genus Inga; species Inga oerstediana. The sequence goes on from OY723405.1 coordinate 74,675,670, forward strand.
CACTTGCTTTTCTTTTGAATCGCTTGCCCTGTCTGTAGGTTTGTTATTGGAAAGAATGAATTTCTAAAGAATCCCAGTAGTAACAATTCACTCATAGTATACACAACTACAAAACATGTAAGAAAATCACAGCACAACAATAAAACAAAGTCATCTACAATGGCAGTGGTAGGTGTGATGTGCATCACCCCCTATAACTGCTCACGTTGTAATGCTCATGCTGCAATGCACAACAACATATTTTACCTCCATATAGTTCACAACAGCAGGGTTCCATATGACACATTTCACAACAACATAGCCATACCGGCATATTTCTCAAAAGTGGGAAATTTACAATACCACAACACAACAATGGTAATTACAACAATAAGGGTAGGTCTGATGTGCATCACCCCCTATGACTGCTCACGCTGAATTGCTCACACTGTAATGTATAATGACATATTTCACATCCATATATGTCATAACAACAAGGTTTTGTACAACAAATTTCACAATGACAACACAATGATAAGTCATGCATACAATATATCATACATAACATAAAAGAAAGGTCATTACCTTGTTCTTTCCACGCTTGCTTTGGCATTGGTCTTTCGTAGGCAAGGCAAATATCAAATTCTAACACCATAATTAAGGAAAAAGAGTTATTCTCTAATATAATACTCAATTCTAAAACATTTAAAGTTGGTTATCATTTAAGACCTCTAAGTAGCAATGAAAGTCTCTAACAATAGCCTAAAAGGATTGGAAAGTACTATGTTAGAAACAACTTTTCAAAATCACAAAACGCTGAAAATAGGGGTTGGCTGTGAAAAGAAATCTCTGGTTGCGGACAAGAATTTTCTGGCTGCGGCCAGATCCGAAGGTTCTTGGCTGCAGCCAGGAAAAATCTGTTTCTTGGTCAAAATTCCAAAATTCATAACTATTACTAGAAAAATCAAAATGGAGTGATCCTAAGCCTTAATTAAAGATTTTTAAGTCCTATTTATATGAAAAATATAAATCACTACTGTCAACACCCACAAAAATACAGAATCCAATAAATGTTCACACTGCTCTAAAATTAAGTCCAGTTTCAACCTCCAACTTTGGAAATTCATAACTCCCAGCACACACATTGAAATGACGTACATTATATGTCAAATTTGGAGTTTAGAATATGAACTATTAGATTGAAAAGTTTCAAAATTTTTCATCACCATTTACTAACTCAAAACGTCCATGCAAACTAACTGCTTGCACAGACTTTTCACTAACCAAATCTTGCAACTTTTAAACCTAAGTTTCCAATGGTTCAAAATTCACACCAACACTACTCCCACACATTTTTCGCAAGGAACGCAATGGCAACCTCAAAATGACCAATACACATGTCCTGTTTTGACCAATACATAAAACCAAACAAAAATTTGCCAAACCAAACCTTCAAATGATTCAAACCAATTCATTTGTCCAAAAGACATCACCATATACCATTTCCATAACGAAGCAACATGAAACTCATACAATCCAAATTCAGGAAAAAATCAGGGCAAAATAACAAAAATTCACAACTCAACCAATAGCCACAACTCATATAGTAAAATGTAGCTAACACTCACCTCTTGCACTTTCCCAAACTTAGTTCTTGTTTCACCAACTTACAACTTTTCTCAAGCACAAAAACACCTCCTCTTGAGAATCTAAAACAATAGGATGAAAGCACTTAACAAGATGAACAACTTTAAAGAAGGAGATTTTGTCATTCAAAGTTAAGATCTTACCTAAATCTTGAGCTTTCCTTTTTCTCTTTCTTCCTTTAACAATGGCGCACAAAAGAGAGCAAGAGAAAGAGATGAAGATGGTGAAATAATGATCAACTTTAGCCCCTATGCCCTTTGGACGAAAATGAGAGGAGAGAGGGATGAGAAATTTATAAAAATTGCTTATTTGACTTTTCTATCAACTCTCTCTTCATCCCCAAGGTGCCACTTGTCAATTTCCTATGGTTCCTCTTAAAGCATGTAACCATATGGTTACACTAACTAATTCCATTAGCCATTTAGTCATAGTCCTCATTTATTTTAGTTAGTAATTAATTTCTTCATTAATCACTGATTAATTGACCAGTAAATTTCCTTTCTTTCAATTTTGCCCTGGTTATGGCACATTAACTTGAATTGCCACATAAAACATATTTTAATTCTTTTCTTCTTCTCCATGAGCCATTTCCCTCTATTTTAGCCTAAAAATTACTTTACCACATAATTATGCTAAAATACAGGGTTTTAGGTATTCCTAATAGTTAGTTTGGGTCTCAATTCTACTTTAATTCACAAAATCATTCTCAATAAATGCAATTAGCCCTTAATCGAAATTTGGGGCATTATAATTCTGCCCCTGTATAATAAATTTTGTCCTTAAAATTTGTTACACCATTTAGGACATAAACCTCGGACGCCTCTTCATGACAGCTTCCATTTCTCAAATTGTTTCTTGTTAGGACAATCCCTTCTGGCCACTTGCATAAATGGTACGCTACAGGTCTGATTCTCGTAAGAATCTCTATGGACCAATGCATCGTGGCTCAACTTCTTTCTCTTACTCACTTTACCGATTCCCGTGACTGGAGACACTCTCATGAGCATGTGATCTCTGTTTTTGAATTCTAGAGGTCTTCACCTCACTCAATGATGGTTTGAATGGATTGCACTTGCCCATTCTGGCTTTAAGCTCTTTCAATCTCAGATATCAAGTAACTTTCCCCTTCAGGAACACTATACTCGACATGTAGAATTTAATTCATGAAATTTAGATCTCAATAATCCTCAATCATCACTACAACAATCCAAGTTACCTTCCGACTAAACACATCCGCGACGACATTAACTTTACCCAGATGATACTTGATCTCTAGAATACTTGGTACACTAATGGTTACCGTACTATTCTATTGTTACCCCAAATAGGCAGTGGGACCATAACTTTGACACACATATCAATACAACACGATTGACCCAAAGCCGTAATAGCCAATATACATAACCGCCGCAAAACACAATCACTGCATGAACACAATCGTCACAGAAACACAATCACCACACAAACACAACCATCGTAAGTCCTTGATCATGAGTCATTTTAAAGACCTTAGTAGTTGGGAGGCATATGCCACCACTCTGCTCGATCTAGTCACCCCTTCTGGGAATAACTCAAAGCACCACAGATTCATTATACATAAACGATAGCTTCTACTGTATTCACATATACCTCAGCTTTCGCTGTTTTAATAAGTACATCATCTTTTGCTATTTGCAAAAGTACCTCATCTTTCACCTTTTGCAAAAGTACCTCATCTTTCACAGTTTGCAACAATACCTCAACTTTCACAGTAACCACTGTCACAGCATTACCCTTACCTGTACACCCACCAGTGACCCTACTAATGGTAATCGAGACTTTTGGGCATTAACAACATTCATAGCAGCTTCCACATAGATGTGTGTCTTACAAGTCATAAAATGATAGCTTTTTGTCGTACCTACTTTCACGGAATTACCCTCACCCGTACACCCACCAGTGACTCCGCTAGTGGTAACTGGAACTTTTGGGCTTTAGAAACAATATCACTTCACCATATCAACTTCCATAGTATTACCATCACCTGAACACCCACCAGTAACTCTACTAGTAGTAACTGGGACTTTTGGGCATCAACAACAACATCAAGCTACTCCAGAATCTCAATCTATTCTATCTGAAGCACCCTACTATAACAGCCCACCTAGAGTTTCAATCTCTTCTACCCAAGTGGCCAGCCGGGAGTCTCAATCTCCATACCCCACCCTCATCCTCTTTCACCCGCCATCACCACAGTTGTTGTTAGCTACCAGAGGACTCTTGGCATGGTCACTAGAAATTCATAAAAGACTCAAGTTTTACGCACCACCTTTCGGCCTAAGGTCAACATCGGTGCAACCAGCCTGGTGGTTAGTCATGCTGGCCATGCTGGGATAAGTGCCCTCACAAGTGAGAACCCCCGATCATGTAGTTGAATTAGCCATCAGCTGAACTAGCTCTACTCTACTATATATGGCCACACCCCAATACCAGCTCATTCACATCATGGTACACAATATAGTTCACATTACAGTACACAACACAATCAAGCTGGGTAGGGCATACCCTAACCTTTGCTTATTCATATCACATCACAATACACAATAAAATCAAGCTGGGATCGGGTATATTCAACACTAATGCATTTGACAATACCACTCTTAGCTCCATAAGCTTTTCTCACAATATTCACATCAATTATCCCACTCAATGGTTGATCCTTTCATGTGAGCTTTGTCATCGGCAAAATGATCCAGGAGAAGTTCTGAGTGAATCCTTTGGTAATAACAGCAAGACCCAGAAATTACACATCTCATTAACAATTTCTGGCCTCTACTAATCTAGCACTACTTCCACTATACTGGGATCCATTGAGACCCCTTCTCATGAAATGACATGGCATAGAAGTTTAACTTCCAAAGGCCAAGATTAGCATATTGTCTTTACCTCCTCGAGCCTCAGCTCAGTGTAATTCTCACACATCATATTTACTATGCTTTCGATACACACTTTGAGGTTTATCTCCTTATATGTGCTTCAACTATCAATTAAACTCCTAACATAGTCACAAAATTTACTTCCCTTATCGAGGTACTCCACACGCATTATACAAGGAATCTGAAAGTCAGTCTTATAATCGATTTTCTATCTCATCTGTGAGACCATATTCTATAGTCACTTATGGTTCTATCGAGAACTATTCTCAATCAATATAGGGATATTCTATTATTAAGATATTTCCCAATGCTAGATTAGCCACTAGCATCCTCGAGAAACTTCATACACATTTCAATTGATTTTAATATCATGTTCTAATACCTTAAACCCTCCAGGTCAAGTCAAATTCCTAAAAATCATTTTATCTACTGAATTTGATCCTTAGATTACAATTCAACTCTTAGAACCTCAACATTAGTTGAGCTGGGAAATCACTTTAATTGTTTCCAAGGAGCATAATTAACTCAACACAAGTTTAAGTATATCTACCAGCTTAAAGGCACACTGGTCCCCTAGGTCTTAGGGGTTTTGGACACACAAGTCCACTATAAAATCATTAGCATATAATATCATACAACCTAAGGTCTCTAACCCAATATTTAGGTTCATCATAAAATCTAGAACCTTAATATCACATATATTAGGAATCATTTTCCTCAATTATACCCAATAGGTTCCACTAAGAATTAAGATCAATAGCGCCTACTCTACTCTTCACAGTATTTGGGTAATGACCTCAAAACATTACTGAAGGTTTAACACTATCCATCAGGTTCACATGGTTTGAGCTTCTGTCATGCACCAGTACCATAGTACAACTAATTCGCATTTCGACCTAAGCTCTATTTTAGCTTAGATCTAATTCAGACCTATTCCTAACCTTCAGTATTATCAGATTGGATCTTCTAGGATAAATAAATGGTATGGTCACCACTCTTCATATAGCATTGTATATCGTATCTATGTTCGTTTGACCTTACAATGTTACTAAGGATCATCACTTAACATGGAGAAACTGCAAAACATTTACTATGCCTCAAATTGCCATAAAACTCATATACCCGCTAATAATAGGAACATTTATGTATATACAACAACGATAATGGGTTAACTAATAATAGGGAACTATCACAACTATCCTAGCAAAACTACCCTTGCCAGGAACTTCAGCTTTGATACCACAAATGTAACCCCCTTCTCATAAAGGCCGAGATTAAGTGCACAATTAAGATATTCTATTGAATTAGAGACCAAAAGATAATTCAAAACTTGTTCAAATTTCTATCCCCAAAATAAGGTTTTCAAAAACTTTCACAAAACTTGTTTAACATGGTCTTATATTCCCATTTCAAGATTATAATTGGCCTACGTAGTTCGATTTCATTCATATATATCAGGGTATAACAAAAGATTCCCAACACACTCGGGTTCCACTAATTCATCTAAAGGGTTTACAAGGCACATGCCTATTTATAGCTTCTTGTATGGGGGATTACATGAAACTATTCCATATATACAACATATACATCAAATCCCCAACAAAATATCCACCAGTTAATAGCATGATAACCAACTATACCAAGATGTAAAACCCTTATCTAAGAGCTCAACCACCCTTCATCACTTGCTTTTCTTTAGAACCGCTTGTTCTGTTTATAGGTTTTTCAATAGAAATAATGAGATTCTAAAGAATCCCAGGAGTAACAATTCACTCATAGTATGCACAATTATAAAGCATGTGAGAAAATCACAACATAACAACAAAACAATGACATTTACAAAGGCAGGGGTAAGTGTGACGTGTATCGCCCCCTACGACTACTCACGCTGTAATGCTCATTCTACAATGTATAATGACATATTTAACATCCATGTATTTCAAAATAGCAGCGTTCCATATGACACATTTCACAACAACATAGCCACATCGGCATGTTTCTCAAAAGTGGGAAATTCACAATACAATAACACAACAATGGTAATTACAATGGTAGGGGTAGGTGAGACGTGTATCACCCCTTACGAATGCTCATGCTGAATTGCTCACGTTGTAACGCACATCTATTTCACATCCACATATTTCACCACTGCAAGGTTTTGTACAACATATTTCATAACAACAACTTAATGATAAGTCAGGCATACAATGTATCATACATAACATAAGAGAAAGGTTACTACCTTGTTCTTTTCATCTTGCTCTGGAACTGGTCTTTCTTGGGCACGGCAAATATCAAATCCTAACACCATAATTAAGGATAGAGAGTTATTCTCTAATCTAATGCTCAATTCCAAAACACTTAAAGTTGGTTATCATTTAAGACCTTTAGGTAGCTATTAAAATCTCTAACAATAGCTTAAAAGGATTGGGAAGTACTAGGTTAGAAACCACTTTTCAAAATCATAAAATGCTGAAAACAGGGGTTGGCTGCAACCAAGAATTTTTTTGGCTACGTCTACAAAGTGATCCGAAGGTTCTTGGCTGCAGTCAAGAAAAATTTATTTGCCAACTGAATTTCCAAAAATCATAACTAATTCTAGACAAATTGAAATGGAGTGATCCTAAGCCCTAATTAAAGCTTTCAAAGTCCTATTTATAGGAAAAATATAAATTACTGCTGTCCATAGCCACAAAAATATAGAATTCAAACAAATGTTCACACTGCTCTAAAATTAAGTCCAGTTTCAACCTCCAACTTTGGAAATTCATAACTCCCAGAACACACATCGAAATGACATCCATTATATGTCCATTTTAAAGCTTGGAATGTGAAATATTATATTGGAAAGTTTCAAAACTTTCGCCACCATTTACCCATTCAAAACATCCATGCAAACTGATTGCCTGCACTGAGTTTTCACTAACCAAATCTTACAACTTTTAAACCTAAGTTTCCAATGGTTTAAACTTCACATCCAATACTATTCCCACACAATTTTTCACAAGGAACATTATGAAAAAATCAAAATGACCAAAATCACAACCTATCAATATGTCCTGTTTTAACCAATACACAAAGTTGCCAAACCCAACCTTCAATGATTCAAACCAATTCATTTGTTCAAAAGACATCAACATATACCATTTCCATAACAAAGCAACATGAAACTCATACAATCCAAATTCAGGAAAAAATCAGGGCAAAATACCAAAAATTCACAACTCAATCAATAGCCACAACTCATATAGCAAAAGGTAGCTAACACTCACCTGTTGCACTTTCCCAAACTTGGTTCTTGTTTCACCAATTTCTAACTTTTCTCAAGCACCAAAACACCTCCTCTTGAGAATCTAAAGCAATAGGTTGAAAGCTCTTAACAATATGAATAACTTTAAAGAAGGTGATTTTGGCATTCAAGGTTAAGATCGTACCTAAATCTTAAGCTTTCCTTTTCTCTTTCTTCCTTCAACAATGGCGCACAAAAGAGAGCAAGAGAGAGAGATGAAGATAGTGAAATGATGATCAACTTCAGCCCCCATGCCCTTTGGACGAAAATAAGAGGAGAGAGGGATGAGAAATTGATAAAAAATGCTTATTTGACTTTTCTATCAACTCTCTCTTCATCCCCAAGGTGCCACTTGTCAATTTCCTATGGTTCCGCATAAAGCATATAACCATATGGTTACACTAACTAATTCCATTAGTCATTTAGTCATTATTCTCATTTATTTTAGTTAGTAATTAATTTCTACATTAATCACTGACTAATTGGCCGGTAAATTTCCTTTCTTTCAATTTTTCCCCTGATTATGGCACATTAACTTGAATTGCCACATAACACATATTTTAATTCTTTTCTTCTTCTCCATGCGCCAATTCCCTATATTTTAGCCTAAAAATTACTTTGCCACATAATTATGCTAAAATACAGGGTTTTAGGCATTCCTAATAGTTAGTTTGGGTCTCAATTCTACTTTAATTCACAAAATTATTCTCAATAAATGCAATTAGCCCTTAATTGAAATTTTGGGCATTACATTCTGCACCTTTAGTGCTCTACCAATACCGATGATAGGCAAAACCTTCATGAACACATGATCTCTAACCTCAAACTCTAGTGATTTCTGCCTCTTGTCTACATAACTTTTCTTCCTACTCCGAGTAACCAACAGTCTCTGCTTTATCAACTTGATCTGCTCTGTTGTCTGATAAACTATATCTGGCCCAAATAACTTCCTCTCAGATAGCTTTATCCACCAAAAAGGTAATTGACACTTCTTTCTATACAACGCTTTATATGGAGCCATTTGAATGCTCCGATGATAATTATTGTTGTATGCAAATTCTGTAAGTGGAAAGAATTGATCCCAACTGCCTTAGAAATCCAATACACATACCCTCAGCATATCTTTAATTATCCATATTGTTCTTTCTGTTTGTCCATCTATCTAAGGATGATAGGCCGTGCTAAATCTAAGCTTGGTACCCAAAGCCTTGTGTATTGCCTTCCAAACCTTGGAAGTAAACCGAGGATCTCTGTTTGAAATTATGTTCTTCAATATAGCATGTAGCCGAACAATCTCCTTGATATAGAACTTTGCTAGCTTATCAGGAGAATAATGAATGCTGATTGGTAGGAAATGAGCTGTCTTCGTGAATCGATCAACTATTACCCATATTGCATTATGAAATCCATAGTGATGCTTTCCTATTACCACTCAAGAATCTCAAGATCTTGTAAAAGTCTTGATGGTCATTAATGTTTGCTTTTCACCTTCTGACAAGTGAGGTAATGAGCAACAAACTTTGTTACATCTCTTTTCATCCCTGGCCACCAATACCTGGACTTTAAATCGTGATACATTTTGGTTGCTCCTGGGTGTAGAGTATATTTGCTCTTGTGTGCTTCTTCTAGAATTTACCTTTCCAACTCTGTTTATGGTGGAACATATATCCGCTTCTTGTATCAGACAAGACTACCTGGTGACAAGTCATGTTCCTGAGTTTCAACCCTTATAACCATGTCTTTGATAGACTATGATTATCTATCCCACATTAGAGCTTCTATAATTGCTGCTCTCAAATCATTCTCTACCTAACTAATATTATTGTCATTTATCATAATCTGATTAAACAGATCGATATCTCTGAAATCTTCGATCAGTCTGTGCTCGTGAATCTTGAGGACTGCCACCTGTACTGTTTGCAACTCAATACATCTGCCATTATATTAGCCTTGCCTGGGTGATATTTGATCTCCTGATTATAATCTTTAAGCAACTATATCCATCTATGTTGTCTTATGTTGAGATCTTTCTCATCATACAAATATTTTAAGCTCTTGTGGTCGCAGTACAACTCTACAGTTGCCCTATAGAGATAGTGTCTCCAAATTTTTAGTGCAAACACAATCACTGCTAACTCAAGATCGTGTGTAGGATATCTCTATTTGTGGGGCTTCAGCTAATGGGATGCATATGCCACTACTCAACCCTACTACATTAGAACATATCATAATCCATGCCCATTGGCATATTTGTAGACCATGAAGGTCATATGTGGATATGTGATTGTTAACACTAGTGTTCTTGTTAATTTTTATTTTAGCTCTGCGAAGCTCCTCTCACAATTGTTGTCCCACACAACATGTTGAGTTTTCCATGTTAAATTTGTCAATGACAAAGCTATTCTGGAGAAATTTTGTATAAATAGCTTATAATACACAGTAAGACCCAGAAAACTGTGTATCTCAAAAACAGTCTCTACCTTCTTCCAGTTCAATACCACTTCCACTTTTTTTAGACCTACTAAGACCCCTTGATATGAGACTTCATGGCCCAAAAATTTAACCTCTAAAAACCAAAACTCATACTTGCTCATCTTGACATAGAGTTGTTTATTCCTCAATGTGTTCAATACAGTCCACAGATAGTGTTCATGCTCTACTCTGTTATATGAATACACTAGAATATTGTTAATAAAGATTACCATAAATTGATCTAAATGGATGAAAAATTTGATTCATGTAGTCTATGAACACTGTAGGTGCATTGGTCAGCCCGAATGGTGTTACTAAAACTCATAATGACCATATCTAGTTCTGAAAGTAGTCTTCGATATATTGTTTGCCTTCACCCTAAGTTGGTAATACCCAGATCTAAAATCAATCTTTGAGAACACACAGGAACCCGATAGTTGATAGAGCAAATCACTGATTTTGGGAAGTAGGTATTTGTTTTTGACAGTCACCTTGTTTAACTCCTTGAAATCAATACAAAGTCGTATGCTTCCATCTTTCTTTTTCAGAAAAAGTACTAGAGCTCCCCATGGTGAGACACTGGGTCTGATAAACCCTTTCTCTAACAACTCCTCAATCTTCTTTGTTTAGCTCTACCATCTATCTTGGAGCCATCTTGTATAGAGCTTTGGATATCGATCCTGCTCTAGGCTTGGTTTCAATAACAAACTCTACTTCCCTGTCTAGGGGTAATCCGCTGATATCCTCTAGAAACACATCAGGAAATTTGTTTACTACAGGGATATTCCCCAATGTTGTTCCAACCCCTTATTGCATAGAGAAAAATACTATGTACCCCTGACAACCTTTGTGCAAACATCTCTCCGCCTTAGTTGTATAGAGAAAGTTAAGGTTGATATTTATACTGGTATCTAGTAGCAAATTAGGATAAATATCCCTTTTTCTTCTACAGCCTAGCAGAATATTATTTGTTGTTAGCTAGTCAAAACTGCGAATTACTTCCAGTCTATACAATGGTGAACAAATCAGATCCATTGTTGACTCGTGTCCTTTGGTGCTTACTATGCAATTTAGACAAACATCGGCTATGACAAATCTATTATCCGTAGGCATAGATACTGCCAGATTATATGGTGATCGATACATACTCAAGCCTAGCCGTTTTACACAGTCATATGTAATAAACTAATGACTAGCACCTGAATCATATAATGCCTGCACTGAGTCACCGTTAAGAGAAACCATGCCTTGTATCAGTTCAGGACACTTTTTAGCTTCCTCCTGTGTTATAACATAGACCCTACCTAGAACTCTGGGCTTCGTCTTCTCTGGCTAGTGCTTTTGCTGACAATCTCAGGCAAGATGCAGTGGTTTCTGGCATATATAACAAGTAGGTTGTCTGGTTAGATCCTGCCTTAATGGAGCACCATTACAAGCTCTACCAGGGTGGTATGGCTTGTCACAATGCCAGCAGGTTCTACTTCCTAAGGAACTCTGGCCTCCTCAGCCTCCAGCCTGATTTGGCCTTTTATTGTTCCCTTTGGATGGTCCACCCTGATCCTTACATTTATGGGATGAATCCTCACTACCAGATACACCTCTATTGATTCTTCTATCAGAATAGAAGCTTAACAAGCTATTCTCAGTGATTCGGCACTCTTCGACTGCCTTGTGAAACTATGTGAAGTCATTGAAAACCAATTTCTCTTTCAGCTCTGGCTTTAGCCCCTGTATCATCATGTCTAAGATCCACTCCTTGTCATCCCGATATTTAAGGTATGCAAAATATCGAGACAATAGGATGTAGCGAGCCAGGTACTAGTCAAACTTTCTCTATCATTCTGTTGTATATTGAAGAACTCTTTTTCTTTTTCTAGCTTAACTAAACGGGAAAAGAATTTGTCATTGAATTTCTCTTGGAATAATTCCCACATTACTAGAATATTTCTTCCTTGAAAAATCAGCTCAGTATTCTTCCACCATCTATCAGCATCGCCTTCCATCTTATAAATTGCCAATAGAAATTTAATTTTATCAAGACAAATGAAGATTTTAAAAATTTTCTCTAGTTGTGATAGCCAATCTTCGGTTTGTTGAGAATCAAACTTCCCTCTGAATATATGAGGTTACTATTTACTAAATCTTCCTACCCATATCTGAATAATATCAGCCTCAGGATCAAGTAAATGATCTTTTGGTTGAGGTTCCTCTGGACGATTAGGCTCACTGTCTCCCCTCACCAAGTCTTCTAGGCCATCCTGTCTTTACTGCACTTCTCGCAAACTCCTCCCTGATATTATTCATTATTTCCTATTGCTATGTGAGCATAACCAGTATCTGTTACATTGGGTTTGGTTGAGGGTTTGGTACTTGATTATGCCTAATACCTCCACCTCTTGGTCTACCTCTTATTTTCGCCATCTTTATGTTTCACTATATTAAAATGAGGAAGAGGTAAATTTCACATAGTCATATATCAGTACACTATTTTGATATTGCCAAAACCACATGCTCTGATATCAAAAATGTCAAACCCCTTAACATTCTGATATTCACAAAGTAATAAATGCGTAGTTTAGAGGGCATACAGAAATAAGAAAATATACTGATAATAAGTGCTTGTTTATATTATAGGAAATCCTTATAGGGTTTGAAAAATATATATAGAGTCCAAAAGAAATAAAATTTACGACTAAAGATAACCAACTACACTCTCACTTGAACTAAACCCTCAGTTGCCAGTAATTACAGTTTTGCCCTTGGAGCTGCTACCTTTTGCTGGAATATTTTTAAATGTTGAAAACGGATGAGATTCAAACAAATCTTAGTAGTAACATGCAACTAGTCATATAAAATGCAACAAATAATTATGCTATGCACCATATAATGCAACATAACACAAACAACACGACATGTGCACATGAGTCGGGGCTACTTGCCTCCTATCCGTAAATCTCTATAAATGTGCCTACTCGCACAGTGCCCTTCTCGGCAATACAATATTCATGTTATAGAAGATGACATACACAAAGATATAAAAATTCACATAGTTTATGAAAGATAGAGTTACTTGAGTCCTTTTTCAATTCCCCAGTTTGTCCAATAACTTGGATTCGGCTTGGGCTATTATTGATTCCTATAAATTAAAGTTAACAAGTAATTAGTTATTAATTAAATTACTATTGCCTTTTATTCATATTCAGCTGGTTATCTATCACAATTTCAGCAATTTCTGCACAGTATTGTTTCACAGTTCTCAAAAACTAGCAGATTTCAATCAACTTTGATAATTCATAATTAATTCTAGGAATTCCAAAGTGACTAATTCTAAAGCCTATGTACAACTCTTTAAGTGTATTTGCATGGAATGATACCTAAGGCTTGTCACTGTGATCACATTCTTTCAAGAAATTCACCAAACTCAGCTGTTCCGAGATTGCATTCCAGAAACAGAGCACAATTTTGAAACATCATATCTTTTAATCTACTAGTCCAAAAATTATGTTCTGCCCATCAAATTAAAGCTATAAATTTCTAATTTAAATCTAGAAAGTTTCATAATTTTTGGTCAAGGTTTAATTTTTCGTAATTTTGCCACTTCCAATTTGACTTTCAGAAACATAATATGATAGCAACTAACTTCAAAAATTAATATCTCTTAATATACTAATCCAAATAACACATATTATATATCAAATTAAATATGTATACTTTTGTTCTGCCAGAACCTGGACTTCCAAAATTTTTCTTCTTTCTTAACATATATTTCCAAAATCATAACTTTCTTTATAGGTATCCAAATGACACATTCTAGGACTTATTTTAAAGCTATGAATTTCTACTATATTCATGTAAAATTTCATAAATATTGGATAAGCTTTGTCTAGTCAAAACTCAAAATAAAATTGACTGGTTTCCAAAAACGTCAGTTTTGACATTCTAAGCTTAAAAATCGAGAACTCGTTCATTTTCACTCTAAATTGTAGTCTTCTTGATTCTATCACCTACTACACATCCTAAAATTTCTATACAAAAAAGAACTAGACAAAAACTCTATCTATAGCATCTGTTTAAGCTTTTGCAACTTTTCGACAGAAACTTTGTTTTTTGACAAACAGTGGAAAAATTTTTTGACAGAAACTTTTAAACAACCCCAAAAATAGCCTCAAATCCAATGGAAAAAGTTAGGAAAGAATGAAGGGAACTCAGCTACATAAGGATCAGTGGTTGCATGTGAGGTTTGGAGCTTCCTTCTTCTTCTTCTCCAGCATCAACTTCCTCCAGTTTACCTCTCTCACTCACATCTCCTTCTCGTTCTCTATTTTGTTTCTCTATATTTTTTTTTGTTTCTCTTGCTATCTTTTCTCTGGCTAAAAGTAAAGTGAATGGAGAGGTGAGGGAGTGTTTTAAATAAATAGGCAAGTGTGTGTGTGAGTAGTTTATTGGTTTATCCTATATGTGTTGTCCAATTCTAAGTAAAGTATATGTGTGCATTGAAGAAGCCTCCATGTACACCAAACAAAGAGAAGACTGAGTTATTAATTGTTAGTGTGTGTCAGTAATTTTTTATATATACATATAGGTATATTTTTATCCTATTAATTATGCGCACTAGTCCCTAATTTTTCTCCCTTGTCTAATTTAAAATTCCTTAAATTTCATAGGTTCCATAATTTGACTTTTTATCTAATTTCATAAATCAATCCTTAAAAATTTTAAAGGATTCTCTTCATTAATTAACTTCATAGAGTCTTAAAAATAATTTCTCAAAAATTCCCAAGTCAAATTATAATCTAGTTGTTGTTCCTTGAATTTTTCAAGAAAATAGGCCTTTAATTCCCAAGTTTAAACTCTAACACCGTTTAAAATGTCATTTTTGAAAATTTAACCTTTTACTAAATTTTGGGATATTACAGGAATAGTACCTGGTTATGAATTATGGACCATTGGAAATAAATACTAAAAGCTAGAAATTCTACTAGTGTGAATTCTATGTGTGGTAGTCTGATTGTGTGACATTTCTGAATAAGTAAATGCTGTCCAAAAATTATGAAACTTTCCAGTATAAAAGCAAACTTATCAAGCTTTAATTTGATAAGTCACTTGTGACATTTGGATAAGTACATTATGAATTTTGAATTTTTGAAGTTAGTCAATGAATCTGGACAGAATCCTGGACTAGTGAGGTTTTGGTCATGATTTTGGAATTCTGACGCTCAAATTGGCTTTGAGTAATATTTTATCTTTAAAATAGACTCAATGAGATTTAAGGAGGAATTTGAATCATCCCAATTGGAGTTCTATAGAGTTAATTATAAATTTTTAAAGTTTGGTCAAAATGCTGGCTACTTTTAGCTACCATGTGAATTTAAGAAGTAAAGGGCCAAATGTAACTTCTTTGAACTCTAAGGGTTAAGTTGAGCACTTGGGGCTAGTATAGCCATACTAGAGGTTCATTGGTCATAGCTTTAATAATGTCATTATTTATCTAGGGCTATGAGGTGACAAAGTGTAATATCCCAAAATGTACTCAGGGGCTAAATGTACAGAATAGATGGTGGGATTAATGACAGAATTACCTCTAGAAATTTTGTTACGACTTTAGTCAATTTTCACATGCAAAAAATTGGCAATTGAATATTATATTGCAAGTGGATATTTTATAAGATCATCATCTCCTTCAAAGGGCCATGACTTACGTAAGATATAAGGAGACAATATTGGTTATTAATATATGACATGTGAAGGCAATTTGACCAAGTTGTAAAAGGTGGTGACTAAGTCAACAATTTCAACTAAAGAAGTAATATTTGAAGAGTTGGAATTATGATTGATTCAAGAAGCTCTTTTGGCTATTCCAAGGGCTACAATTCGTATGGCATGAGAAGGAAAAGAAAATATGTTGAATTGGTCAAATATTGCAACTAAAGTAATGTATTTGAAGAGGCAAAAGTTATGATAAATCAAGGAGTATTTGTTTTTGCTCTTTAAGAGCTATTTACGGTGACAATAAAGAGAGAAAGAGAAGCACATGAAAGACCAAGTAAGGAGATGAAGACTTGGTCAACAATTGTAGGCCAAGCATAAGATGATATCTTGTATACAAAAGGGGAAAACATTTTGGTCAAAAAGGGAGGAGGAAGGAAAGAGAAAACTTGAAGTAATTTTCACCACATCTTTTATCTACTTTTGCACCATATTTTCGTTTGGACTTTGAGAGATAAGAGGGGCCAAAAATCTGATCATTAAGTCACATATTTCATCTCTCCTCAAGTCGGTTACAGCAGCAAAAAAACGTGGAGGAAGAAAAGCAAGGTTTTAAGGTGAGCTTAATCTTGATTTTTCACCTTCTTAACCTCATCTATGGCTCAAGTGACCTTCATGAAACTTGTTCCTCTCTTCCTTAGCTTCATTTCTATGGTTTTTGTTTTTGAAGAGGAGGAGTTTTCAGCCACCTTGCAAGAACAAAAGTTGAGGAATCAAGAAAAGAACACAAGAAGAAGCAAGAGGTGAGTAAGAGCATTATGTTGATGTATATGATGCTTTAATTGGCTGAGTTGTGGTGGGCTATTGTGACAGCCCTAATTTCGTTTTTTTAGGGTATATTAGGGATCATGAAGCTTTCATCCTATATATGTGCTTATATGTTGGTTTGGAGGCAAATGAGCTAAGCTTAGTAATTAGATAGTGAAGTGGTTGGTTGTTGTGAAATACCCTAAAATTCTGCCAAAACAGGACATGAGGAATGAGTGGGAATTTGTTCATTTTGATGTTACCATTGTGTTCTACACGAAAAATTATGTGGGAATAGGTTTGGTTGTTGATTTTGAAGTCATTGGACACATTGGTTGAAAATTGGAAAAACTGTCAAGTGTAACTTTGTGCAGGGAAGTCAGTTTGTAGGGACATTTTGAATGGGCAATTGGTGTCTAAAAATTCTGAAACTTTCCAGTCTTAAATTTCACATTTCAAGTTTCAAAATGGACATATGATTTGTGTCATTTCGGTTTTTGAGCTGGGAGTTCTAGTTGCCCAAAGTTTGATGTCGAAACTGGACCTAATTCTGGAGCAGTGTGGAATGTTGTATAATTCTGGAATTTTGTGGTGATTTCTGGTAGTGATTCATATTTTTCATATGAAGAGGACTTCAAGAGCTTTCAATAGGCTTTGGGATCACCTCATTTTGATTTTTCTAGAATTAGTTATGATTTTTCAAATATGTTGGAAAATTCTGGCAGATTGGTCACCTATGCGAAAATTGAAGATTTTATGGCATAATGTAATATTGTGGAACTTTGAGGTTAGAAATTAGCCTTTTAGGTTAATTGACCACTTTAGCTCCTTAGTTGACTTGATTAATTGACCATAGTGATAATCAACTTAAAGTATTATAGAGAAAAGAACTTGGGAAAGAGATTGACGGGTTGTCCCTACTTGGTTACAGGATTTGATATTTGCCGTCCTCGTGAGCCCGCAGTGCCAAGAAACGTCGGGAAAGGATCAGGTAGTGACTCTCTTTCTTATACTATGTATAATGCTCTATATGTGTGTGTTATCACTGTTATGTGATGATTCTTTGATGCTGCTGCGATTACAGCTGGTGATAGCTGTCGTTTACAGCGCAAGCTGTCGTTATTGTGATTACAGCTTAAGCTGTCGTGATTATTATTACAGCGAGAGCTGTTGTATTGTGCATACAGCCGTGAGTGCTGTCGTTTGTAGCGAAAACCATGTATCTTTGAGATTGCTGCTGCTGTTGCTGGTTGTGATTTATATACATGCTTTGTGTTATGCACTGTGTGAGTGGTTTGTTACTACTGGGATTCGCTCGAATCTCATTCTTTCCTATGACTAACATTTCAGACAGGGCATGTGGCTCAAAGGAGAAGCGGCCAACCCGAAGCACTTAGGATCTTTAGTGATACTAAGGATTTTTGAGATGTTGGTTATCTACTTTAAACTCGGGATTACTGTATATTTTGAATTAGGAATATTATATTCGATTTTGGTTGTGTAATCCCCTAGTGGATACTTATAAACCTCAGGTTATATGTATAGAACCCGGGAGTTGCCAGGGATTTGGTTATACACTCTGATATGATTGAATGTATATTAACTGCACAGGTAATTATATTCGAATATTGGAATTGAGACCAGGATGGGGAAAAGAGTTTTGAAAGTTTTGCGAAATTTTTTTTCTGTGAGACTGAAAGTTTAAAACAAGGTTAAAGCATCCAATGGTCTCTATTCCGAATTAAATATGCATTATCGAATTATAATTATGTGTTTAAAAGCAGGGGGTTACACAAAGAAGAAGGTATCTTAATGGTTGGGAAAAGGTACAAGAAGAGGGCTCAAAACACAAGGTATCGAACTTATCTCTCCTGCATGTATTTTATATTTGTGCTTGTGTACTGATGCATGTGATTGCTTTTCTTGATTATATAAAACATATATGAATGATCAAAGCTCTGTTTCTATTTATACTATGGCCATGAGTATGTTGTTTGAAACATTAAGCACGCATATATGTCATTATGTTAGCATGAGTTTATGTAAGGCAACCATGTCATTCATTAAGCACTTATCTTGCATGCATATTAGTATTATTTTCTACTGAGATTCTCTCGAATCTCACCGTCCCCCAACTAACCATTTAGACAGGTGATCACAGGAGGCGTGCTGAGAACAAAAAAGAGGAATACATGTAGAGAAATGTTGTACTAGAACAGAGATGAAAAGATGTCTGAGTTTCACTGTAACGAGTTTAGAAACCTAGTAGCCCTGTGTAGCTACATTATTTATAATTATTATGTACAATCCCTGTGGGGAATTCCTGTAATGAAGCACTTATTATCAGTATATTTATGTCATTCCTGTGTGCCCACCAAACTACGCATTGGTACTCCGGTTAATATAGATAATATGAATTTTCAAAGATTGATGAAAATTTTGTTAGCTTTTAGCTTATGTACGAAATTACAAAAAAAATGTATGGACAAAATGGTCATTTGACTAATAAAGCAAGAAGCCATCTGTTTTCCCTTTAATTGGGATAAATTTTGGCTGAAGTAAGGGAAAGCAAGAGAAAAATAATTTTCTTGGCTCACGTTTTTTCAAGACAAAAAAAAATCCTTGCCTAAGTAAAATGGTAATTAGCATTAAGATAATATTTCAAGAAGAGATAACGTAATATTTTAAGAGCCTTTTATCCCTTCTCTTTACTTTTTTGGCTAGCCAAAAGAAATAGAGAGAGATGGAGTGTTCTAAGAAGCAAAGGCAAAGAGAAAGATCAAGGTGAGTTAGTTGGTTGTATAATTCACTTGTTCTTGTCTTCAATATCTTGTACATCTCTTCTAATCTCTTCTCTAGCTTGAAATACATGTGTAGCAAGTAAAATCAAGAGGAAAAGGAGAGAGAAAGAACACGGTTTAGGGCGAGAAAGAGGAGAAACAAGAGGTAAGTCATAAAACCTTGTTATCTTGATTGATTCAAGGTGTTTGATGTTGTTGTGGTTGATTTGTGGCTTGGTTTTGGATTGGTTTGTGATTTTGGATGTCAAACCCTAAAGGGAGGTGCTGCTCAAATTTTGATTAATCATGATTAAGATGGTGATTATGAGGTTAAAAGAGGTTTTATGATGATTTTGGAAGTTGTGTTCAAATATGCCTAAATTCATTTTTTGGAGGTAGAGAACTTGCAATATGTTTTTGAATGACCAAATCTAGTCCAACCCTTATGAAAATTTACAGGATGAAAATAGACATCATGGGCTTTAATTTGATAGATAATATAAGGCATTTGGACTAGTGGATTGAAAGTTATGATTTTTCAAAATTTGACCAAGAATCTTGAACAAATTTTGTGGCAGACTAGCTTTGACGAGTTTCTGGAAAATATGCATGCATTGTGGTAACTATTTACTACTGAGATTCCCTCGAATCTTACCCTCCCTCAACCAACCATTTAGATAGGTGAAAACAAGAGGTGTGCTAAGTACAATGAAGAGAACAGTAGGATAGGAATATTGTAGTTGAACGAGGACGAAAAGATGTCTGAGTTTCATTAAAAAAGTTTAGACACCCTAGTAGCCTTGTACGACTATATTATTTGTAATTATTATGTACAATTCCTGTGGAAAATTTCTATAATCAAGAATTTATTATCAGTATATCTATGTCATTCTTGTGTGCCCACCTAATTGCGCATTACTACTCTAGTTAATATTGAAATAAATAAGGGTGTTTAAATTTTTGTAATATCCCAAATTTCAGGACTAGAGCCTTGAGGATAAGCTTGAATCAAGTGGACTGCTAAGCCTAAGTTTAGCAAGTGTCCCAAAAATATAAACTTTGCTGTTAGTGTGATTTCCTACGTGGTAGTAAGATTGTCATGTGTTTTTGGATAACCATATGATGTCCAATGAATGTGAAATTAGCCAGAATAAAAGTAGACATATCAATCTTCAATCTGATAGGTCATATAAGTCATTTGGAGCTGTACATAAAGAATTTTGAATTTTTGAAGTTAGTCTAGTGAAACTGACAAGCTTTTGTGACATCATCTAAAAATGGAAATTCTAGGAATTATGAGCTTCCAGTTGGCTAAAAATAGACTTAATAAGGGCCACATAGCCTTTTGGAACCATATCAATTGGACATCTATATAACTAGATATGAATTTTCAAAGTTTGATGAAAATTCTCTCAAATTTCTAGTAAGGTGCGAAAATGGAAAAAAAAAAGTATAGGCAAAATAGTCATTTAGCCAGATTTAATCCTATTTTTCCTTTCTTATATGCTCTTGGACATCCAAATGAGGAAACAAGAAGGGAGTTAAAATACTTGGTTCATATTATGCTCTTCCTTTTCTTGATGTGATAATTTAAGAAGCAAATTCTCTTCCTTTTCTTGATGGATTTCAGTCAAGCAAAATGTAGAAAGAGAAAACAATGGATATAACCCAAAAACAAAAGATGTAGAGGAAAAGTCAAAGGATAAGAATGTAGGAAAAATTGCCATCAAAATAATATAAACTAAGGAGATAGAGATGATATTATTGGAACTCATTAATCCTCCTAAAGGCTATGCATTTTCATCCAAGTAATGTAGAGAGAAGAAAAGATGAAGCTTAAAGTAATTGGCATGTGTTTAATACAATAAAATAATATAAATTGAGGAGGTGGATGTTGATATTTTTTTAAAGCTTCTATCTCTTTCCTTTAGCCATATTTCGTCCAAACCAAGAGAACAAGAGAGAGAGATAGCTCATACAAAAATATGAAGAACAAGGAAAGCAAGAGAGCTCAAGAGAATTCAAGAGGCAAACAAGATAGGTTCAAGGTGATTTTCCACTTGTTCTTGCCTTGGAATTCATGACAACTCTCTCTAATCTCTATTTCTTCTTGGATAGCATGTGTAGCAAGGCAAAATCAAGAGGAAGAAAGAGGAAGTAGGATCATTTTTAGAGACAGAAAGGGCAAAACAAAAGGTAACTACCAAAACCTTGATTCTCAAGTTGATCCAGGCTTTTTAGTGGTGGTTGTTGTTGTTTTATGGTTATTTTGGCTTTATTTTGATGATTGGGATGCACAAACCCTAAGGGGAGGTGCTGCCCAAATCTAGATTAATCATGTTCCATAGGTGTTTAAGTGATTAGAGGTAGAAAGAAGGCGATTAATGAAATGGAATCATAAAACTTCAATATTTCCAATTTTTCTAGATTTTTGTCCACACCTGTGTTTGGGATGGAATTTGGTATTTTTTTATGATTCTATTGGATTCTACACAAAAAATTGTGTGGAATTACATGTGTTCATATTTTTGGATGATTATGTCAAAATCTAGAAATTTGAGAAGTTTAGAAGAAATTTTGTTTGATTTGATTCCTAGAAACAGTCTTGTTGTGAACTGAATTTAATTGGGCAAACCTAGTCCAAATATTATGAAATTGGATAGGATTAAAGTAGAGATGCAGAGCTTTAATTTTATAGGTGGATCATAATTTTTGGACTAGTGGATTAAAAGATATGAACTTTTGAAGTTGTGCCATGTTTCTGGAAGGAAATCTAGAAGAAGGGAAGTTTGATGACTTTCTGGGAACAATCTGATTGTAGTGGTCAAACTCAAGTATTTTTCCTTAAATGAATGCTTAAAGAGCTTAATATAGGCTTTATAACCAGTAAATTTGGAATTTCCTACAATTAATTAAGATTTTCCAAACTCAACGGAAAATCTGCCAATTTTCTAGAAAACAGTGAAACTGCAACTATTGAAACTGTGATAGATAACCAAGAAAATGTAATTAAAGGCAGTAATAGTTCAAGTAATAACCAGTTACTTGTAACTTTAATTTCTAGGAATTTACAATAGCCCAAGCTGGATAAAAAGTACCAAACCAATAGTAGAGCAGGAAAGGGCAATTCCAGGTAGTAACTCTTTCTGTCATGCACTATATGATTATTGTATGTTTATGTATGCCATCTTCTATGCCATAAGCATAGTGTCTTGGACATATATATTAGCTTAGTTGTGGCCTGGGACAAAACAGAGGCGCAGAGTTAAGCCAGGGTTGCAAACAGTCATTTGGCCTTAGACAGTGTGCACACAACATTCTATCACTTTACATAACATGGTGCATGGCATATTTATTTTCACATCGTATATGTCTGATTGTATGTTACTACTGAGATTCTTTGAATCTCACCCTTTCCATAAATGTAAAAATCTTTCAGCAGTAGACAGCGGCTTAGAGGGCAGAATAATAATTACCAGTAACAAAAGGTTCCAGATGAGCACAAGAAGAGATATTGGTTATCTGAAGACCTTTTATTATTTTAAGGTCTATAAATATTGTGTATATGACCCTGTAGGGATTCGTGTAATGTAATCATGTACTATATATCAGTATATCTACTCTATTCCTATATTGCTTACCGAATTGCGTTCAAGCACTTTGATTAATATCGATAGTAAGTAGTATGTAAGGCGGGGTCTTACATATGGTCTCAATGAGGCTGGGCAATCACTATCCATAGTCCGTCATACATTGACAAAGGTGTATTTATAGAATCCTGAAGAGGTTGTTGAGACCAAAATTCCTCAGGATCTTCGATCAACCATCAATCCAGATGAGTGGAAAGAATTTTTCATCTCACATTATGACCCATCATTCTAGGTAATTATTATTCACAATTCATAAGACCTACATGTCTTTGTTTAATATTAACTTGAGTATTGTGCGTTTTCATAGGAGTTAAGCTAGGTGAATAAGGAAAGGGTGAAGAATAATAAGTTTCCCTATAAGGCAAGGTGAACAAGGTATGCTTGCACTGTTCAAAAGTTGTCTGCTAAGAGTGCAGGCAGTAGTAGATCTCCCCTTCATGAACTTTGGTCAGAGGAAAGGCAAACTAAATATGGCTCTTATGATATCCTCATGTAAAGGAGGTCATCGATAAAATGGTAACTATTACTATTAGTCCATGATTCCTAGAAGTATTGTCTTCAATTAACTATCAATATTAATATTATTGTTAAATGCACAACAAGCCATGTCCCAGGAAGTTACAATATAGGGCTACCTTCTGTAGATGAGGACGTATTGGCCCTAACATTTGGGTCCTGACCATCTTGGTCTTCTTAGGGATGCCAGCTTTGGATTAACAAAGACAAAATATTATGGTCACCGGAATCCTTGAAGAAATAATATAGACAAAAAATATGAAAAGCTCCAGAAACAATATGGTATAATGTAGAAACAAATACTATTTCTCACATAAGAGCTGATGAAGGAGCATTATATGAAGCACCAAGGGGTAAATGATAGTCCAAGCAGTAAAAGTAGTTGCACATTTCTAAACTATGATTTTCCTAAGGGCTTGTTAGATGTTGAGTGTCTTGGTGATAGCCCTAGACACTACGGGCCACATGTTCAACTGCTTAGAGGATAACATGTTTCATAACAAGCCTATTCTTACAGAGAATGTGAAGATATAAATCAACACCAACATTGGTCCTAGCTATCTGCTCTTTATGGCCACCAAAGACACGGAGGGGCTATAGTCAGTGTAACACCCCGATTTTCGATTAAGGGCTAATGGCATTCAGATTGATTATAAAATTGTGTAATTATACACTTTTGGAATTAATATGATGTAAATTTGAGATGAATGTGTGTGGTATTTGAGATCAAGGGTTGAGATTCATTATTGATGGGTCGGAATCCTATACATTATGTCTATGTGAGCTCATAGTGGAAGTGGATGAGATCGTGACATGTGGCATAGTGGAGGCCTTTGGATGAGACACTAGAGGACAAAATACTACTTTTCCTCTCCTTTCTCTCTCTCTTGATCGGTGGAGTGTGTGTGTGTGCAAGGGAAGGAAAGTTTCATAATTCATCATCATCTCTTCCATCTCACCATTTTCTCTCTCTTCTTCCTCCATTTTCTGGCGCTCAAGCTTGGGAAAGAGAAAAGGAAAGCTTGAATCTTGGTGAGTTGTGATCCTCCTTTGCTCAAAACCTCTTCTCTAAAGTTGTGTATCTCATTGAGAGCTACATTGTGGTGGTTGTAGAATCTTGAAAGGTGTTGATTTGTGAGTTGGGGAAATATGAAAGTGTGAGAATCAAGATTCTGAATTTGGCAAAGAAAAGAGGTAGGCATTTTGAGCATTTTGATATATTATTTGTGATTTTTGGATAAGTTTATAAAAATCTGGAAAATTGCCCTAGCTTATGTCCATTTTTGAATATATGAGTTTCATTGTGTTTGATGTTGGAAATGGTTCATTATGATGATATTTGAGTATTGGAGATAGTTTTGAAGTTTGGAATTGTGTTGATTGGAATTTAGACATTGTGTGAATCATAGAGACCATAGTGTTTGATTGTGGTTAGATTGGTTGTGGGATGTTTTAGAGGTTGCTATTGTGTCCTTTATGGAAAATTGTATGGGAATAAGCTTGGTTGTTGATTTTGGGTTCATTTGGATCACTTGGGATAATTTGGAAAGCTATCTTGTTTATGCTCTGTTTTTTGCTGTCAGTTTAAACGAGCGTTTTGAATGACCAAATGGTGTTGGAAAATTATGAAACTTTCCAGTCTTAAAGTTCACATCCCAAGCTTCAAAATGGACATATATTTTGTGTCATTTCGTTGAGTATTCTGTGAGATATGGTTGTCCAAAGTTTGGGATTGAAACAGAACTCTGTTTTGGAGTAGTGTGTAGTTTTTGGTAATTCTGTATTTGTGTAGTGATTTCCAGTGATGGGCTATATTTTTCCTTGAAAGAGGACTTATATACCTTTCATTTGGCTTTAGAATCACTCCGTTTTGATTTTTCTAGGACTAGTTATGAATTTTTGAAGTTCAGCCAAGAGTCAGGAAATTGCTTGGCCGCGGCCCAAGAGTGGCTGGCCTGTGTTTGCCTTGACCTTGCTATAGCGAAGCGAGAGCGAACCTAAGGCAAATTGCACAGAAGCACTGAAAAAAGGGTTGTTTTTGCCTTCAGTATGCCTTAGCAAAGCAACAGCAAGCACAGATATGCAGCACATCACAGAAAAACCAGACATTTGCTGCAGCTTTGCCACAGCAAAGTATGACAGCAACCAAATAAAAATTCTGACAGCAAAATGAGATTCTCAAAGCATCTTAATTCACCCAATCTCCACAAATGGTACCTTAATCTTATCACACACCATACACAATAAAAAATGCACAAAATGATTCCCAAATCATCCCAATTTCCACAAATAGCACCCAACTCACTTCACAAACCATTGATCCACATCAAAAGGCATAAGGGCAGCATAATGTACTTAAACATGGTGAAAACAGATTTGTCAATCCTAAAGCCTCATTCACCCCATACAAATTCCATCTCAAGTTACATTCACCATTTAGACAAACATTAAAGCAACAGCAATGATATTCAAGCATGTAGTTTCAAATGCAAAATTTTAGGTGTACTTCCCTTTGTAGTTCCAACTCCTTGTATCAAAATGTATTTTGTAGCTCCAATGCAATGCAATTCGTCCAGCCATGGGAAAACCTTTCTTACCTACAAAAAGGTAAAACCAAACATAAATCCACTAAAACACACAAAAAGCACAGAAAAATGACAAGATAAAGTGTTGAGAACTTGGGTTGCCTCCCAAGAAGCGCTTGATTTATAGTCTTCAGCCTGACTCTTCTCTTTGTCAAGTGGAATCAGTGAGCGGTAGAGTGATGGTTTGCCTCTCTACCGTGCCACCCCAATAGTGCTTTAACCGCTGTCCATTGACCTTGAATCTCTCACCATCTTGTCCTTCTAGCTCCACAACACCCTTGTCAAAGACTTGAATCACAGTGAAAGGGCCAGACCATCTAGACTTTAACTTTCCCAGAAAGATTTTCAGCTTAGAGTTATAGAGGAGAACTTGTTGACCCGGCTCAAAAGACTTAGAGACAATCTTTTTGTCATGCCACCGCTTTGTCTTCTCCTTGTAAAGCCTTGAACTCTCATAAGCATGAAAACGAAATTCTTCAAGCTCATTAAGCTGTAAGAGCCTCTTGTCACCCACTTCCTTTTCATCAAAGTTCAACTTCTTAATAGCCCAATAGGCATTGTGTTCCAACTCCACAGGAAGATGACAAGCTTTCCCAAAAACCAACCGGTAAGGAGACATACCGATAGGTGTTTTGTACGCGGTGCGATAGGCCCATAATGCATCATCTAACTTCATGGACCAATCCTTTCGAGTGATACCCACAGTTTTCTCAAGGATTTTCTTGATTTCTCTATTGGAAATCTCAGCTTGACCATTTGTTTGAGGATGGTAGGCTAAAGACACCTTGTGCTTCACTCCATACTTCTTCAAAAGGGATTTAAATTGATGGTTGCAAAAGTGGGTGCCTCCATCACTGATAACAGCCCTTGGAGCACCGAAACGAGTGAAAATATGCTTTTTCATGAATTTGACCACTACTTTAGCATCATTTGTTGGAGAAGCAATGGCCTCAACCCATTTAGACACATAATCCACCGCTACAAGAATGTATTGATTGTTGAAGGACTTGGGAAACGGTCCCATGAAGTCAATCCCCCATACATCAAATAATTCCACTTCCAACATGCTGTTGAGTGGCATTTCATTCCTCCTAGAGATATTGCCAACCCTTTGGCACCGATCACAAGATAGAGCGAATTCATACGCATCCTTGAACAAGGATGGCCAGAAAAACCCAGACTGCAGGACTTTTGCAGCCATCTTGGTACCTCCAAAGTGGCCTCCATATTCAGAGGAATGACAACACTTCAATACATCTTGTTGCTCACCTTCTGGAACACATCTTCGAATCAGCTGATCAGCACAATAGTGAAATAGGAAAGGTTCTTCCCAATGATAGAACTTGACATCATGTAAGAACTTCTTCCGTTGGTGATAACTCAAGTCCTCAGAAATAATTCCACTCACAAGGTAATTAACTATGTCAGCGTACCAAGGAGTTTCAGAATGACACACCAAAAAAAGTTGCTCGTCCGGAAAAGTTTCATGAATAGGAAGATCTCCATCATGTTGAGCTTCAGTACTCAACCTAGACAAGTGGTCGGCAACCTGATTTTCAGAGCCTTTTCTATCCACAATCTCAAGATCAAATTCTTGCAAGAGCAAAACCCATCGAATCAACCTTGCTTTAGAGTCCTTCTTACTAAAGAGGTACCGTAGTGCAGAATGGTCAGTATGAACAACCACTTTGGCACCAATCAAGTAAGGCCGAAATTTAGCAAATGCATACACCACAGCCAAAAGCTCTTTCTCAGTGGTAGTGTAGTTTTCTTGAGCATCATCGAGTGTCTTACTTGTATAGTAAATAGGATGGAAGATTTTATCCCTTTTCTGCCCAAGTACAGCGCCCACGGCATAGTCACTAGCATCACACATGACTATAAAGGGTAAACTCCAATCCGGAGCCATAATGACAGGAGCAGTTACAAGTCTTCTCTTCAACTCTTCAAAAGCTTTCAAGCATGCATCATCGAACTTGAACTCGGCATCCTTCTCAAGTAAAGCACAGAGTGGCTTAGTAACTTTGGAGAAATCCTTTATGAACCGTCTATAGAATCCTGCATGGCCCAAAAAGCTTCTCACACCCTTAACATTGATAGGTGGGGGAAGTTGTTCAATCACCTCTAACTTTGCCCGGTCAACTTCTAAACCTTTCTTGGAGACACGATGGCCCAACACAATGCCTTCCTTCACCATAAAATGGCATTTCTCCCAATTAAGCACAAGATTAGTGTCTTCACACCGCTTCAAAACTTGAGCTAAGTGGGCTAAGCACTCTTCATATGAATCACCAAACACAGTGAAGTCGTCCATGAACACTTCCATGGTATGCTCTATCATGTCAGCGAAAATAGCCATCATACACCGTTGGAATGTAGCCGGTGCATTGCAAAGGCCAAAGGGCATGCCCTTGAAAGCAAAGGTGCCATATGGGCATGTAAATGTAGTCTTCTCTTGATCTTCCGGAGCGATTGCTATTTGGTTGTACCCTGAATAACCATCAAGAAAGCAAAAGAATTCCCTTCCAGCTAATTTGTCCAACATTTGATCAATGAAAGGCAACGGGAAGTGGTCCTTACGAGTAGCCGTATTGAGCTTACGGTAATCCATGCAAACCCTCCACCCGGTCACAGTGCGAGTGGGAATGAGTTCATTGCGGGTGTTAGCCACTACAGTCATACCGCCCTTTTTGGGGACGCATTGGACTGGGCTCACCCAAGAACTATCAGAAATAGGATATACAATGCCAGCATCGAGCCATTTAAGAAGCTCCTTCTTCACAACTTCCTTCATAATAGGGTTGAGTCTTCTTTGATGTTCAATGGAAGGTTTGTGATTCTCTTCCAAAAAGATCTTGTGCATGCACATAGAGGGGCTAATACCCTTGATATCAGCAATTGTCCACCCAATAGCCCTTTTGTGAGCTTTTAAGACTTCAACTAATTGCCCTTCTTGCTGAATATTGAGATCCGAAGCAATAATCACCGGAAGAGTATTGTTGGAACCCAAATAAGCATATTGTAGATGAGATGGCAATGCCTTCAACTCAAGTGAAGGTGGTTCCTCTAAAGAAGATTTTAACTTTGGTCGGTCATTAGAACCCAAATCAAGTGACTCAAAGGGTATCCTCCTTTTATGATAAGGAGTTGTTGCATCCATAATAGCCTTGCATTCCACTACATCAAAACCCTCAGAATCAATATCAAGAAGAGCGGCTTCAAGTGGATCCTCAATCATAGAGGACTCAAATTCATCTTGTGTAACCAGACCAATCATATCAAGGGAAGAAACAGTCTTCATGCATATGAGGGGTTTTCATCAATTGATTCATATTAAAAGTAACTTGCTCATCGGCCACCCTCAAAGTCAACTCACCTTTCTCCACATCTATCAAAGTTCTAGCCGTAGCTAAAAATGGCCTTCCTAGCAGCAAAGGTAGCTCTCTATCCGGATCAAAATCAAGTACAATAAAATCAGCTGGAAATATGAACTTATCAACCTTGACTAAGACATCTTCAATAATCCCTTTAGGATAAGACAAGCTTCTATCGGCCAATTGCAAAGTAACCGTAGTAGGTCTAGCATCACCTAATCCCAACTTGTTGAACACAGACAACGGCATAAGATTTACACTAGAGCCAAGATCACACAAGCCATTACCTAAGAATTTACCCCCAACATGACAGGGTATAGAAAAGCTCCCAGGATCCTTCAACTTAGGCGGAAGTTGCTTGATTACATCAGTGAAGCTCTTGGTGACAGCCACCGTTTCGAACTCATTAAATCTTCTTTTCTTTGAGAGGACATCTTTCATGAACTTAGCATATTTAGGCATTTGCTCTAAGGCTTCCGCAAAGGGAATGTTGATATGCAATTGCTTGAACATCTCAATGAACTTCTTGAATTGCCCATCTTCTTGATGTTTCTTAAGCCTTTGTGGAAAAGGGGGTGGTGGGACATTTCGTGGAGGAGAAGTATTGGTCTTTCTCTTCTTCTCGTCCATATTGTCAGGAGCAATTGGCTTGCTTGACACCACCTCATCTAGAGTCACTTCAGCTTGCTTCCTCTTCTTGTTTTCCTCTTCTTCGACCACAATCTCTTCAGCAACCTCGTCATTAAGGATAAGATCTTCCACAACATGATCCTTTGGCTTTGTTGTATCCTTACCCATACTTGGAACATCGGGTAAAGTCTTGCCACTCCGGAGAGTAAGAGCCTTGCATTCTTCTTTACCATCTCGCTTAGGATTGGGAATAGTATCACTTGGAAGACCCTTTCTTGGTTGAGCACTCAAGTGTGAAGCAATTTGGCCCATTTGTATCTCAAGATTTTTTATTGCTGTGTCATGGAGGGTAACTGTGCCAACTAAGCCTTCTTGACTCTTGATAAGTTGCCTCAAGAGTTTATTTGTCTCAGAATCACCCTCTTGTGGTTTTGGTGGTTGCTCAAAACCCGGTGGATGCATTGGCTTACTAGAAGAAGTATAAGGATTAATTGGATTCTCACTAGGTCCATTCCTCCAGGAGAAGTTAGGATGGTCCCTCATACCCTTGTTGTAAGTATTAGAGTAAGGGTTGCCACGTGGATACCTTTGATTATTGTTCAAATAACTCACCGACTCCATAGTATGATAACATTCTTCAGAGGAGTGGGCTTCTCCACATATGTCACATGAAGGACTTGGAGCTTGGATAGCATTCACATTCCTGGACGAATTTCTCTCTATCTTCAATTCAAGTTGATCAAATCTCTTAGCCATTGCTTCAAGTTGAGCAACAATTTCCTTAGACACATTAGAACTACTCGAAGGACTTGGTTCCTTATATGTTCTATAGCTAGAACGTGATTTTTCAGATTGTTGCAAGGAACTAGAGGCGATGTCCTCGTACAACTGTGAGATATCACAAACTCTCATCTTGCCAATTCCACCATTAGAGGCATTGTTGAGCATATTGGAAGTGGGCACATCCAATCCGGATGCAAAGGCTTCAAGCAAAACATAGGTCTTCTGTTCATGGTTAGGACAACTACGCCATAGCTCCTTGAATCTCTCCCATGCTTCATGAAAAAGTTCTCCGGGCTGTTGTTGAAAACCCAAGAGTTCAGCTCTTTGAACAGCCCGTCTACCCCTTGGAATGAACCTTGCTTTGAACTTAGATGCCATTTCATCCCAGGTAGTAATGGAGTTAGGAGGTAGAGCAGTAAGCCAAGCTCTTGCCTTCTTGTCAAGTGACAGAGGAAAGAGGCGCAATCTGAGTGTATCTGCAGTTACTCCTTGAAACTTGAAGTTCTCACACACTTGTACAAAGCGTGTCAAATGGTCAGTAGGGTCTTCATTCTGAGTTCCGGAGAACAAGCCAATCATTTGAAGTATTTGAAGCATGATTGGTTTCAACTCAAAATTCCGAGCTTGAATAGCAGGAAATCGGATGCTAAACTGGTAGGTGGAGTTTCCTTGTTCCATGTATTCATCCAAAGTGCGCTCCAAGTTATCATCATTAGGATTAGCCATATTGTAAAATGGATGAGGAAGAGGTGGTGGTCTCGGTTGCTCTTGTACGGGCAAAGGTTCAGGTCCTTGAAGAGGTTGCACTTGAGGTTCAGTTTCAAAGTCTTCAGAAAAATATTCTTCAAGAGCACCGTCAAGAACGATCTCCAAATCCGTTTGCATACGGAGCTCAAATACCTACAAGTCAAGAATCCCAAAACGAGTATCAAACTTATCAACTAATAGAACTACACTAAGAAAAACAAGAAAAAGAACTATAGCTATAACTATACTTAAAAACAAAGCAAATTAAGAAAGTAAAACAATAAGAGGAAAATGATTCAAGCGTAACTAAGCACACAATTACACTAATTAACTCGAAAGACTTTAGTCAATAGTCCCCGGCAACGGCGCCAAAAAACTTGTTCGCCGTTTAGCTACCGCAAGCGCACGGGTCGCAAGTAATAAAATGATAAGTAAAGATCGTTCCCACGAGGACTATGACGAAAGTGAGTTAATTATTGTAACTATGTTCTTAACTAGGTTGAATGAAATCATTTGAAATTGAGTGTGTCAAGTAAGGAAATTTGCTAAAAACAATAAGGTAAAACAAAGGTGATTGTAAAATTGATTCTACTTCAAGGGTTAAAGGCTTAGGATTACTTCTTTCTCATTGTATTTCATAAAACTATGCAATTGATTCACTTATGCTAGTTGTGTGAGTCCATATGTTAGTCAAAGATTCTAAAATCATCAATCAAGCTCTCTCAAGTCAAGATTGATTTTTAATCTTCATTAACAACATTCAATCTCTTGTCTATCATTGATGAAAATCATCTTTCCCAATCAATTCTTCATTAGACTATGCTAGGTTATTAGATATATCTCTATTCTAACAACAAACCATCCATTTAATCCCTAAACTTCAAGTCTAACATGATTTTTCTCAAGTTCTACAACCAAAATAGCTCTCTCAAGCATCATTCAATTGAACTAGACTAATCATATGGTGATCAAGCATAAGATAGTAATTAAGCATAGAGAAAAATCAACATATATTCTCAACAACTAGCAAAAGCAAGAAAATATAGTAGTTTTAATCCATACAATGAGTAGAAGTAATCCTAAATGAGAGTTTTAGCCACTCATAATCAATACAAACCAACAACTCAACATAAAACTCAAGGCCATATCAGCAAAATAGAAGAGAAGAGGGGGAAAACCAGAAAAAGAGAGAAAAAATCTTGAATTTCTCCAAGAATCTCCTCCAAGAAGCACCAAAATCCTCCTCAAGCTCTCCAAGAAGCCTCCTTGTAGTCCTTGAGCTCTTCCTTGTGTAGAATAGCTTCAATTCGGCGCTCCCATTAGGTTAAAAAGTCAGCTGATGCATCAGTTTTTCAAAACGCACAGTTGCAGTATCGCGACTTTGCCCTCGCTTCACTATAGCGAACCCACAGCGTACGCGGTCAGAAAGGCCTATTTTTTATGTGACTTCGCCCTCGCTTCGCTATAGCGAACCCACAGCGTACGCGGTCAGAAAGGCCTATTTTTGATGTGATTTCGCTTTTGCTTCGCTGTGGCGTAGCAAAAGCAACCGGGGACACCTTCAAGCTACTTTGGTCTTCCCTCTTGGCTTTTGTTCTTCTTTTCTTCACCTCCAAGGATCCATGTAAGCTTTCATTTCTTGTCATCATCCTCCTACAAAGAGAAGGATTTTATGAGCTTTTCAATTCTTCAATTTAATCTAAAACCCTATACATTTAGCTCAAAATTTGCACTTTTTCAAGTATTTTCAACATATCACATTTTTCTTCATATATATATAAAACTTATGCACAATTTAAGTTTAAAACCACAAATATATGAGAAAAATGTGATGAAATACAAGAATTTCCAGAGAATAACACTCCCCCAAACTTAAGCTTTTGCTTGTCCTCAAGCAAATTCACACATGTAACATGACTTCATAAATTGCTTATCTAAATTGTAGATATGTTCATGTCCTCATTCATTGCTCTAAAGATCACACAAAACAGGAACTCGAGAGAATATGCCAAAATGAATGTCTTATAATCTCTAAGCAAGTTTTTCAAGAGTCCTTTGAGTGTGGGTGTGTGTTTGGAATCAAAAGACATTCCTCCGGATTCTATCTCAGTCACACATAATACTCCAACTCATATACAAATTTTCAACTCTACCACTTCACTATCCTCTTTTTCATCCTTCTCTACTTACAAATTACCTCACATGGTATCAAAATCAAAAGGACTTTTAGGCTTGTAACGTGGCCATGGGTTTAGGGTTTTTGAATGGAAGGGAAAAAAGGAATAAATACAAAAGCTTTGAGATAAATGAACTAACTTCCTTTCTTCTTTTTCTTTCTTTTCTCTTTTTTCTTTCTTTCTTTTCTTTTCTTTTTTTTTTCTTTTTTTTTTCAACCAAATTGAACTAACTTGGCTTCTGCACACTTTATTCAGCCCTCATTTCTATATAAGATTTTTTTTTATCTCAAAGCAAGGTATATCATGGTTTTTCAGGTTAGGGGTTAGGAAGTGAATTGGTTTTCAAAAAGAATATTTATATTGGTTTTTCTATAAAGGCTCAAAATTGGGTTCAAAATGGAAGAATCACAATGTAGGATAGCTTGAAAGGCTCAAACGCTTTTTAACGAAATGCCTAGATCATTTTTCAAAACCATATGAGATGCACAATAAGCTTTGAAGAATTCCAAAGTAGATTTGGAAATTGTACCTTTGAAAATAGGTATATAAGCTAGTTTACCCAGAGTTTCTTCAACAAAAACCTTCAAAACATCCCTGACTCCAATAGTGCAAGATTATGCTCAAGAGGTTTCCTTAGAAACTCACTCCAACATTATAACTCATTCAACAAGGCATATTAATCACACTTCCTGTCAAGCATAATGCTAAATAGCTAATCCAATCATCGGACCATTTATGCAATCCTAAGCAAACAATTTAACCAATTCAAAAGATATGTTCTCTAAAATTTTCCCAAGCAAAGGCTTAAGTTTGTGAAATTCCATCTATTTCACCCCTTTTTTCAATCAAAACATACATCAAAACTGCTTGTATATACCTGTACACTCGCTGTTCACTTTCAAAATTTTCACATTTTAAAATTTTCACAATATACCTCCCCCAAACTTGAAATCAACAGTGTCCCCACTGTTACAAACATTCACAAACCTGGACACATACACAAGTAATATGCACAACAGTCTCAGATGCATCAAACAGTACAGGCTCAATGGCAACTACTCATCCAATCAAACAAAGGGCATCAACGCCCGCATGCGAGCCTATCATAGGAACAGCCAGTAATAAGGACAGTGAGCACACAAAACAACTGTTAGCCATCAGTAGCGAACAACACAGCAGAGCAAACTATGCACATGAACGGACAAGAGCTAACTCAAAATTCCTACAATTAAAAGATGTCAGAAAACACAGGGGAGCAAAAAGAACAAGCATAAAAAATGTCAACAGTCAGAGGGGTCTCGTCAATCAGCAGAATCAGCGGCAGGATCATACTCTGACTCAGAGGTATCAGCATCAGCAGTTCGACTAGAACCAAGATCCTCATCCCCCCCAACAGACACCACCTCATCATCATCGGCACGCTCAGACGCACTAGACTAAGAATCTTCACCAATATCTTCCTCAGCTGGATCCCGAAAAACCACAAGTTCTTTCCCTCGGTGATGTGGGGATGGGGCCTGCTCCTCATCACTCTCAACCCTCGGTGGCACCTCGACACCCATCTTGCTTGCGAGTCCTTCCAGCATAGTCTCCATGCGCTGGCGGTGAAGGCGCTCCTTCGCACGTTCCCTTTTTGCTAGCAAAAGCTCATCATGGAGACTACGTAATGTAAGTGGGGGTTGGTTGCCATCCAAATCAGCCGGTCCCTTGTGATCTAACTTAGTTTGATCATACCGGTAAGGGGGGCGGGCTGAAAGTAAAGATCACCAGAGGAGGCTGGAATTTGAGCCTTGGTGAAGAGGTCGGAAATCAGATGGGGCAGAACCAAATAAGTGCCCTTCCTCTTAGCGTGAGCGCAATTGTACAGGGTGTCATAAAGGATGTTTTCTAACTTCACACGCTGACCCGTCATGAAGAGGAATATAAGCAAAGCAGTTAACTTCGGCACAGTGCTGCTATTGCCTACAGGGGTGACATTAAAAGTAATAAAGTTCAACCAGATGCGGGCCTCTTCATTCAAGCTCCTTTGCTTGAGATATATTTGCTTGCCCCGAGGTCGATACCATTGAGTTTCACCTGGTTTGACCAAGGTATCAGCAATTTCCTTGAAGGGAAAATTCTCAGCCTCTTTCTTCAGAAGATGATATTGGCATTGGGGATAGAAAGGCAGATCATAGAATTGGCGAATGAATTCCGGACTGATGAAATTCTTCCCACAAGGTGGAACATCTCTCAACTGCATTGACGAAATGCCGTAACAATAGGCATAGTAATAAAAATGTCGGACAAACGTTTCATTGCCAATAGCCCGCGATGCCATCATATGCCCTAAACCATGTTTTTCTGTTGCCAACTTGTAGAACTTAAACCGAGTATTAGGCGGGAATTCTCGCTCTTGACGCAGAGGTCGGGAGTTCATGAGCTCTTTGACAACGTCGAGCAAATCGGGGGCAGAAGTGGAGGGAGGTGGTTGAGTTGGGGGAGGCACAGGACTTGAAGGGGCAGCAGCGGCCTTTTTCCGTTTAGGCGCTGGCTTTTTAGGAGCAGCTCGGCGCTTGGTCATTATCTGCAAAAATCAAAACCAAAGAAAACACACACAAAAACAATGAACAATCCACAACTACCACAAGAAAAGGAAAAGAGAAACACTAGTCCTAAAAAGAAAAAGTTCCCCCAAACTGACAGCTGTCTAAGAACCTCAACATGGCAATTCATAATTCCAATCCTATACCTATCCTCACTTTCGAATGCTTCAGCTCTCAACAGTCCCTCAAGCCTGAAAGTCACCCTCAACAGAAGTTCCATCCATTCAGATTAAAAGGAGGGGCCTTGCTAGTTGGCAAATTCAATCTCAAGCACGGAACTCTTGGAATCATGTAACACAAAACCATAAATTTTGAAAGCAGTAAGAGGATGTGAAATTTGGTTCTCACATACAAAGTTAAGCGCAAAGCGTGTGTCAAATGTTTAGTGCAAAACGTCTGCCTCATAGTGGTTCGTTTTCAGTTGCAACTACTAAACAATAGAACCAAGGCAATACGCACAACTGTTTGAAATACCATGAAAAATCAGCATTTTATTTGGCAACATCAAAACAGAATCCAAATTTAGCAAAAAGGATCCCAAGCAGTAATGTTTCAAAATGAATTCACCAAGGGCGAGCCAACAAAGACATTGAAGTTCGAATTCTCAGCAACATCAACAGTGTCAATCTCAACAATAATGTCTCAAAATCCAAAATAGGCAGTTC
Organism: Inga oerstediana; assembly: GCA_963210345.1. Classification (NCBI taxonomy): domain Eukaryota; kingdom Viridiplantae; phylum Streptophyta; class Magnoliopsida; order Fabales; family Fabaceae; genus Inga; species Inga oerstediana. The sequence continues at coordinate 74,712,977 of OY723405.1, forward strand.
ATTATAATGTAAGTCCTATGCCATCCATCTGTCCAAACCTAAACGTCACGAATCATACTTCCTAATAATAGTCCAACCCAAACTAACCACCTCAATTCAAGCTTACATGCATCATGCTACTTAGAAACTCCAAGAGTAACTTTTTAAATCAGTCAAGCTCAACTAGGCATATACAAGGAGTTCCCAAGCATAAGACATCAGTCAGTTTACAACATTGCTAAGCCCAAGATGAGTTTCAGCTGGTCAAGCCTACAAGACATGCATTAATTTAAATCCTAGCCTAACCTCCTCATAGCTAATCCTAAACACACGTCCCAGAAGCAAAAGAAAGTCTAAAGCTAGAAGTTACCTTGAAGCTGAAAGAGACTAACACAAGCAGAGCATTGAATGAGGAATTTGAAGAGTACGGCTTGATATCACCCAAAGGCAACTAGACCGAACTTGTCGCAGGAATGGACAAATGTGAAAATTAGGAGATGAAGGTGAATGAGGGCTCGGCTTCAACCACCGTGAGCGTGAGTGGAAGAGATGAGAGAGAAGGAAAGGAGGGGTCTTTGGTTGTGAGGGGAGGTGGGTGGTGAGATGTGAAGACGGTGGGCGGAGATGGAGGGCGCTGGTGGTGGAGGAGCTGGGGAATGGATCTGGGTGTTCGATGGTGGGCCACGGTGGTCGACGGTGGAGGAGGATGTGAAGATCGGAAGGGAGCGACGGTGGAGGAGGATTGTGGACTCGGTGGAGTGAAGCGACGGTGGTGAGCTGCGGAGAGGTGGGGAAGGCCGAGAGAGAGAGAAAGAGAGAGAGCGATGGAGAACGGAGATCGGCGACGGAGCTGGGGGTGGCATCACGGTGGTCGACGGTGGAGAGGGGAGAGGGTCTCGGTGAGTGCTGGGGGTAGTTGACGGTGGGAGAGTGTGTGAAGATTGGGAGTGAGCTTGGTGGAAGAGGGTGTGAAGATTGGGATCGGTGGATGAGGGATTTTTTTTTTTTTTTGGGGTATAGGAACGGAGCGGTGTGTGAGGCATCAGTTTTTTTTTTTTTTTTGTTAATTAATTTTTTTTTCTTTAATTTTTTTTTTTTTTTGGTAGTCGGGTGCACAGAAAGGGTGTAAATTAGCATATGTTTGCCCTGACCTCGCTATAGCTAAGCGAGGGCGAACTCAAGGAAAATTGCACAGAAGGGCCAAAAAATGGCATATGTTTGCCTCGACCTCGCTATAGCGAAGCGAGGGCGAACTCAAGGAAAATTGCACAGAAGGGCAAAAAAATGGCCTGTGTTTGCCTTGACCTTGCTATAGCGAAGCGAGAGCGAACCTAAGGCAAATTGCACAGAAGCACTGAAAAAAGGGTTGTTTTTGCCTTCAGTATGCCTTAGCAAAGCAACAGCAAGCACAGATATGCAGCACATCACAGAAAAACCAGACATTTGCTGCAGCTTTGCCACAGCAAAGTATGACAGCAACCAAATAAAAATTCTGACAGCAAAATGAGATTCTCAAAGCATCTTAATTCACCCAATCTCCACAAATGGTACCTTAATCTTATCACACACCATACACAATAAAAAATGCACAAAATGATTCCCAAATCATCCCAATTTCCACAAATAGCACCCAACTCACTTCACAAACCATTGATCCACATCAAAAGGCATAAGGGCAGCATAATGTACTTAAACATGGTGAAAACAGATTTGTCAATCCTAAAGCCTCATTCACCCCATACAAATTCCATCTCAAGTTACATTCACCATTTAGACAAACATTAAAGCAACAGCAATGATATTCAAGCATGTAGTTTCAAATGCAAAATTTTAGGTGTACTTCCCTTTGTAGTTCCAACTCCTTGTATCAAAATGTATTTTGTAGCTCCAATGCAATGCAATTCGTCCAGCCATGGGAAAACCTTTCTTACCTACAAAAAGGTAAAACCAAACATAAATCCACTAAAACACACAAAAAGCACAGAAAAATGACAAGATAAAGTGTTGAGAACTTGGGTTGCCTCCCAAGAAGCGCTTGATTTATAGTCTTCAGCCTGACTCTTCTCTTTGTCAAGTGGAATCAGTGAGCGGTAGAGTGATGGTTTGCCTCTCTACCGTGCCACCCCAATAGTGCTTTAACCGCTGTCCATTGACCTTGAATCTCTCACCATCTTGTCCTTCTAGCTCCACAACACCCTTGTCAAAGACTTGAATCACAGTGAAAGGGCCAGACCATCTAGACTTTAACTTTCCCAGAAAGATTTTCAGCTTAGAGTTATAGAGGAGAACTTGTTGACCCGGCTCAAAAGACTTAGAGACAATCTTTTTGTCATGCCACCGCTTTGTCTTCTCCTTGTAAAGCCTTGAACTCTCATAAGCATGAAAACGAAATTCTTCAAGCTCATTAAGCTGTAAGAGCCTCTTGTCACCCACTTCCTTTTCATCAAAGTTCAACTTCTTAATAGCCCAATAGGCATTGTGTTCCAACTCCACAGGAAGATGACAAGCTTTCCCAAAAACCAACCGGTAAGGAGACATACCGATAGGTGTTTTGTACGCGGTGCGATAGGCCCATAATGCATCATCTAACTTCATGGACCAATCCTTTCGAGTGATACCCACAGTTTTCTCAAGGATTTTCTTGATTTCTCTATTGGAAATCTCAGCTTGACCATTTGTTTGAGGATGGTAGGCTAAAGACACCTTGTGCTTCACTCCATACTTCTTCAAAAGGGATTTAAATTGATGGTTGCAAAAGTGGGTGCCTCCATCACTGATAACAGCCCTTGGAGCACCGAAACGAGTGAAAATATGCTTTTTCATGAATTTGACCACTACTTTAGCATCATTTGTTGGAGAAGCAATGGCCTCAACCCATTTAGACACATAATCCACCGCTACAAGAATGTATTGATTGTTGAAGGACTTGGGAAACGGTCCCATGAAGTCAATCCCCCATACATCAAATAATTCCACTTCCAACATGCTGTTGAGTGGCATTTCATTCCTCCTAGAGATATTGCCAACCCTTTGGCACCGATCACAAGATAGAGCGAATTCATACGCATCCTTGAACAAGGATGGCCAGAAAAACCCAGACTGCAGGACTTTTGCAGCCATCTTGGTACCTCCAAAGTGGCCTCCATATTCAGAGGAATGACAACACTTCAATACATCTTGTTGCTCACCTTCTGGAACACATCTTCGAATCAGCTGATCAGCACAATAGTGAAATAGGAAAGGTTCTTCCCAATGATAGAACTTGACATCATGTAAGAACTTCTTCCGTTGGTGATAACTCAAGTCCTCAGAAATAATTCCACTCACAAGGTAATTAACTATGTCAGCGTACCAAGGAGTTTCAGAATGACACACCAAAAAAAGTTGCTCGTCCGGAAAAGTTTCATGAATAGGAAGATCTCCATCATGTTGAGCTTCAGTACTCAACCTAGACAAGTGGTCGGCAACCTGATTTTCAGAGCCTTTTCTATCCACAATCTCAAGATCAAATTCTTGCAAGAGCAAAACCCATCGAATCAACCTTGCTTTAGAGTCCTTCTTACTAAAGAGGTACCGTAGTGCAGAATGGTCAGTATGAACAACCACTTTGGCACCAATCAAGTAAGGCCGAAATTTAGCAAATGCATACACCACAGCCAAAAGCTCTTTCTCAGTGGTAGTGTAGTTTTCTTGAGCATCATCGAGTGTCTTACTTGTATAGTAAATAGGATGGAAGATTTTATCCCTTTTCTGCCCAAGTACAGCGCCCACGGCATAGTCACTAGCATCACACATGACTATAAAGGGTAAACTCCAATCCGGAGCCATAATGACAGGAGCAGTTACAAGTCTTCTCTTCAACTCTTCAAAAGCTTTCAAGCATGCATCATCGAACTTGAACTCGGCATCCTTCTCAAGTAAAGCACAGAGTGGCTTAGTAACTTTGGAGAAATCCTTTATGAACCGTCTATAGAATCCTGCATGGCCCAAAAAGCTTCTCACACCCTTAACATTGATAGGTGGGGGAAGTTGTTCAATCACCTCTAACTTTGCCCGGTCAACTTCTAAACCTTTCTTGGAGACACGATGGCCCAACACAATGCCTTCCTTCACCATAAAATGGCATTTCTCCCAATTAAGCACAAGATTAGTGTCTTCACACCGCTTCAAAACTTGAGCTAAGTGGGCTAAGCACTCTTCATATGAATCACCAAACACAGTGAAGTCGTCCATGAACACTTCCATGGTATGCTCTATCATGTCAGCGAAAATAGCCATCATACACCGTTGGAATGTAGCCGGTGCATTGCAAAGGCCAAAGGGCATGCCCTTGAAAGCAAAGGTGCCATATGGGCATGTAAATGTAGTCTTCTCTTGATCTTCCGGAGCGATTGCTATTTGGTTGTACCCTGAATAACCATCAAGAAAGCAAAAGAATTCCCTTCCAGCTAATTTGTCCAACATTTGATCAATGAAAGGCAACGGGAAGTGGTCCTTACGAGTAGCCGTATTGAGCTTACGGTAATCCATGCAAACCCTCCACCCGGTCACAGTGCGAGTGGGAATGAGTTCATTGCGGGTGTTAGCCACTACAGTCATACCGCCCTTTTTGGGGACGCATTGGACTGGGCTCACCCAAGAACTATCAGAAATAGGATATACAATGCCAGCATCGAGCCATTTAAGAAGCTCCTTCTTCACAACTTCCTTCATAATAGGGTTGAGTCTTCTTTGATGTTCAATGGAAGGTTTGTGATTCTCTTCCAAAAAGATCTTGTGCATGCACATAGAGGGGCTAATACCCTTGATATCAGCAATTGTCCACCCAATAGCCCTTTTGTGAGCTTTTAAGACTTCAACTAATTGCCCTTCTTGCTGAATATTGAGATCCGAAGCAATAATCACCGGAAGAGTATTGTTGGAACCCAAATAAGCATATTGTAGATGAGATGGCAATGCCTTCAACTCAAGTGAAGGTGGTTCCTCTAAAGAAGATTTTAACTTTGGTCGGTCATTAGAACCCAAATCAAGTGACTCAAAGGGTATCCTCCTTTTATGATAAGGAGTTGTTGCATCCATAATAGCCTTGCATTCCACTACATCAAAACCCTCAGAATCAATATCAAGAAGAGCGGCTTCAAGTGGATCCTCAATCATAGAGGACTCAAATTCATCTTGTGTAACCAGACCAATCATATCAAGGGAAGAAACAGTCTTCATGCATATGAGGGGTTTTCATCAATTGATTCATATTAAAAGTAACTTGCTCATCGGCCACCCTCAAAGTCAACTCACCTTTCTCCACATCTATCAAAGTTCTAGCCGTAGCTAAAAATGGCCTTCCTAGCAGCAAAGGTAGCTCTCTATCCGGATCAAAATCAAGTACAATAAAATCAGCTGGAAATATGAACTTATCAACCTTGACTAAGACATCTTCAATAATCCCTTTAGGATAAGACAAGCTTCTATCGGCCAATTGCAAAGTAACCGTAGTAGGTCTAGCATCACCTAATCCCAACTTGTTGAACACAGACAACGGCATAAGATTTACACTAGAGCCAAGATCACACAAGCCATTACCTAAGAATTTACCCCCAACATGACAGGGTATAGAAAAGCTCCCAGGATCCTTCAACTTAGGCGGAAGTTGCTTGATTACATCAGTGAAGCTCTTGGTGACAGCCACCGTTTCGAACTCATTAAATCTTCTTTTCTTTGAGAGGACATCTTTCATGAACTTAGCATATTTAGGCATTTGCTCTAAGGCTTCCGCAAAGGGAATGTTGATATGCAATTGCTTGAACATCTCAATGAACTTCTTGAATTGCCCATCTTCTTGATGTTTCTTAAGCCTTTGTGGAAAAGGGGGTGGTGGGACATTTCGTGGAGGAGAAGTATTGGTCTTTCTCTTCTTCTCGTCCATATTGTCAGGAGCAATTGGCTTGCTTGACACCACCTCATCTAGAGTCACTTCAGCTTGCTTCCTCTTCTTGTTTTCCTCTTCTTCGACCACAATCTCTTCAGCAACCTCGTCATTAAGGATAAGATCTTCCACAACATGATCCTTTGGCTTTGTTGTATCCTTACCCATACTTGGAACATCGGGTAAAGTCTTGCCACTCCGGAGAGTAAGAGCCTTGCATTCTTCTTTACCATCTCGCTTAGGATTGGGAATAGTATCACTTGGAAGACCCTTTCTTGGTTGAGCACTCAAGTGTGAAGCAATTTGGCCCATTTGTATCTCAAGATTTTTTATTGCTGTGTCATGGAGGGTAACTGTGCCAACTAAGCCTTCTTGACTCTTGATAAGTTGCCTCAAGAGTTTATTTGTCTCAGAATCACCCTCTTGTGGTTTTGGTGGTTGCTCAAAACCCGGTGGATGCATTGGCTTACTAGAAGAAGTATAAGGATTAATTGGATTCTCACTAGGTCCATTCCTCCAGGAGAAGTTAGGATGGTCCCTCATACCCTTGTTGTAAGTATTAGAGTAAGGGTTGCCACGTGGATACCTTTGATTATTGTTCAAATAACTCACCGACTCCATAGTATGATAACATTCTTCAGAGGAGTGGGCTTCTCCACATATGTCACATGAAGGACTTGGAGCTTGGATAGCATTCACATTCCTGGACGAATTTCTCTCTATCTTCAATTCAAGTTGATCAAATCTCTTAGCCATTGCTTCAAGTTGAGCAACAATTTCCTTAGACACATTAGAACTACTCGAAGGACTTGGTTCCTTATATGTTCTATAGCTAGAACGTGATTTTTCAGATTGTTGCAAGGAACTAGAGGCGATGTCCTCGTACAACTGTGAGATATCACAAACTCTCATCTTGCCAATTCCACCATTAGAGGCATTGTTGAGCATATTGGAAGTGGGCACATCCAATCCGGATGCAAAGGCTTCAAGCAAAACATAGGTCTTCTGTTCATGGTTAGGACAACTACGCCATAGCTCCTTGAATCTCTCCCATGCTTCATGAAAAAGTTCTCCGGGCTGTTGTTGAAAACCCAAGAGTTCAGCTCTTTGAACAGCCCGTCTACCCCTTGGAATGAACCTTGCTTTGAACTTAGATGCCATTTCATCCCAGGTAGTAATGGAGTTAGGAGGTAGAGCAGTAAGCCAAGCTCTTGCCTTCTTGTCAAGTGACAGAGGAAAGAGGCGCAATCTGAGTGTATCTGCAGTTACTCCTTGAAACTTGAAGTTCTCACACACTTGTACAAAGCGTGTCAAATGGTCAGTAGGGTCTTCATTCTGAGTTCCGGAGAACAAGCCAATCATTTGAAGTATTTGAAGCATGATTGGTTTCAACTCAAAATTCCGAGCTTGAATAGCAGGAAATCGGATGCTAAACTGGTAGGTGGAGTTTCCTTGTTCCATGTATTCATCCAAAGTGCGCTCCAAGTTATCATCATTAGGATTAGCCATATTGTAAAATGGATGAGGAAGAGGTGGTGGTCTCGGTTGCTCTTGTACGGGCAAAGGTTCAGGTCCTTGAAGAGGTTGCACTTGAGGTTTAGTTTCAAAGTCTTCAGAAAAATATTCTTCAAGAGCACCGTCAAGAACGATCTCCAAATCCGTTTGCATACGGAGCTCAAATACCTACAAGTCAAGAATCCCAAAACGAGTATCAAACTTATCAACTAATAGAACTACACTAAGAAAAACAAGAAAAAGAACTATAGCTATAACTATACTTAAAAACAAAGCAAATTAAGAAAGTAAAACAATAAGAGGAAAATGATTCAAGCGTAACTAAGCACACAATTACACTAATTAACTCGAAAGACTTTAGTCAATAGTCCCCGGCAACGGCGCCAAAAAACTTGTTCGCCGTTTAGCTACCGCAAGCGCACGGGTCGCAAGTAATAAAATGATAAGTAAAGATCGTTCCCACGAGGACTATGACGAAAGTGAGTTAATTATTGTAACTATGTTCTTAACTAGGTTGAATGAAATCATTTGAAATTGAGTGTGTCAAGTAAGGAAATTTGCTAAAAACAATAAGGTAAAACAAAGGTGATTGTAAAATTGATTCTACTTCAAGGGTTAAAGGCTTAGGATTACTTCTTTCTCATTGTATTTCATAAAACTATGCAATTGATTCACTTATGCTAGTTGTGTGAGTCCATATGTTAGTCAAAGATTCTAAAATCATCAATCAAGCTCTCTCAAGTCAAGATTGATTTTTAATCTTCATTAACAACATTCAATCTCTTGTCTATCATTGATGAAAATCATCTTTCCCAATCAATTCTTCATTAGACTATGCTAGGTTATTAGATATATCTCTATTCTAACAACAAACCATCCATTTAATCCCTAAACTTCAAGTCTAACATGATTTTTCTCAAGTTCTACAACCAAAATAGCTCTCTCAAGCATCATTCAATTGAACTAGACTAATCATATGGTGATCAAGCATAAGATAGTAATTAAGCATAGAGAAAAATCAACATATATTCTCAACAACTAGCAAAAGCAAGAAAATATAGTAGTTTTAATCCATACAATGAGTAGAAGTAATCCTAAATGAGAGTTTTAGCCACTCATAATCAATACAAACCAACAACTCAACATAAAACTCAAGGCCATATCAGCAAAATAGAAGAGAAGAGGGGGAAAACCAGAAAAAGAGAGAAAAAATCTTGAATTTCTCCAAGAATCTCCTCCAAGAAGCACCAAAATCCTCCTCAAGCTCTCCAAGAAGCCTCCTTGTAGTCCTTGAGCTCTTCCTTGTGTAGAATAGCTTCAATTCGGCGCTCCCATTAGGTTAAAAAGTCAGCTGGTGCATCAGTTTTTCAAAACGCACAGTTGCAGTATCGCGACTTCGCCCTCGCTTCGCTATAGCGAACCCACAGCGTACGCGGTCAGAAAGGCCTATTTTTTATGTGACTTCGCCCTCGCTTCGCTATAGCGAACCCACAGCGTACGCGGTCAGAAAGGCCTATTTTTGATGTGATTTCGCTTTTGCTTCGCTGTGGCGTAGCAAAAGCAACCGGGGACACCTTCAAGCTACTTTGGTCTTCCCTCTTGGCTTTTGTTCTTCTTTTCTTCACCTCCAAGGATCCATGTAAGCTTTCATTTCTTGTCATCATCCTCCTACAAAGAGAAGGATTTTATGAGCTTTTCAATTCTTCAATTTAATCTAAAACCCTATACATTTAGCTCAAAATTTGCACTTTTTCAAGTATTTTCAACATATCACATTTTTCTTCATATATATATAAAACTTATGCACAATTTAAGTTTAAAACCACAAATATATGAGAAAAATGTGATGAAATACAAGAATTTCCAGAGAATAACACCCTCCGAAGTGAAAGCCTAGTTGGCGGTGTACAAGCTTGAGGGTGATGCAGACCGCTGGTGGCGTAACATTACGTTGTCCTTGAGGATTAAGAATGAGCCATTGACCTAGGAGGTTTTCCAACAATACTTCAACGAGAAATATTTTCCCAAGTCAGTGAGGCTTGAGAAGGAAACCGAGTTTCTGAATATCAAGCATGGGGACACAGAGTCTTTTGACAAATATTTGTCTCAATTTACCCGCCAATCCCGATATTCCTCTTATCTTCAGAAAATAGATGATGAGGAGTTGAGCTCAAACATGTTAATTCGGGGTTTAAGGCGTGATATGAGAAAGAGACTCGCTACCTATCAGTTTTCCAAGTTCAACAAGGCCGTTGAAGAATGTCGGATCACTGAGAGCAATCTTAGAGAGTTGTATCCGGCTAAGGCTGGTGGTGGTCATAGTGAGCCTAGTAAGGGCAGTGCTTCCTAGAAGCGAAAGGGGCAAGGGTTCTCACCTGAGGACAGTGGCAAGAAGCCCTATCAGTCTGGGGGTCGTGATAACCAAAAACCTCCAGTGAGAATAATGTGTGCTCAATGTAAAGGTTATCATCCTGGCAAAACTTGCTCGGGGCAAACGATTTGTTATAATTGCCAACAACCTGGACATATGGCTAGAGAATGCAACCTGCCAAAGGTTAAGCAAAGACCTAGGACTCAGGGTCGAGTGTTCATGATGACACATGAAGAGGCTCAGGAGTCCCCCAACCTGATTCAAGGTAAATTCTTGTTTCAATGATGGTTTATTGAAAAATGTTAGTTGATTAGGGTGCAATCAAATTTTGCATTATGATGACTGTGCGAAGCACCTGAAATTGTGTGTATGTGAAATGGTTATTGATTTGATTGTGGCAATGTTGATGATTGTGAAACCTAGAAGTCCTATGGGATTCTAATTGATTGATAGTGAGAAATGCATTGACTATGTATTTGAATTTGATGAATCGCATCCTTCGATCGTGATTAGATCGGTTAACGATAGTTTTGATTGGTGATATGGTGATATAGAGTATGAGTATGATCGAGGATACTGATCGGAAAGGGCTACCTACAAATATTCTGATAGGAGAGGGCTACCTACGGTGAGGTCAGATCGGAGAGGGCTACCTACGGTGAGATCGGACCGGGGAGGGCTACCTACGGTGAGATCTGATTGGAAAGGGCTACCTATGGAGAGTTCTGACTGGAGGGGCTGACCAGTCAGTGGACTGAGTGAAGCACCGTGTACAGTACCGTAGTGTAGAGCCACCATGATGATAAACCCTAGTGTGGAGCCACCGTGACGATGAACTCTAGTGTGGAGCCACCGTGACAACGAATCCTAGCGTGCAGCTACCTTAACGACAAACCGTGGAGTGCAGCCACCGTGATGTTGAATCATAGTGTAGAGAGAAGCAAGAGCTCAAAATAATAAGTGAAAGGTGTGAATAGGGCCTCGGGAGGAAAAACTTGGGGGTTGAATTATGTTGTGAGAAGGGGTTTTGAAGGATCTCGATTTGATGAAAAGAGTTCTTGTGCGAAAGTCATAGTGTTTAAAGGTCTTAGTGTTGAGCATATGCCCGATTCTAGCTCGGTATGATTATGCGTTGTGAGTCTTTCACTTGCGGCCGTATGGGAGGATTCCTATGGTGGAGGACCGTTCCGTTAGGGTGGTAGTATATAAGGGATTAACTATGTGAAAGCTGGGAAGGCTATGTGAACCGGTTGGGATCGGGGTATGAATGGAAGCCAGCAGGCTATTAGAGCTGTAAGGCAATTTGTATATGTGACCACACCAAGCGCACTGCCATCGGCTGAGCCTCAGAGGGGGGTATATGGGTGGAGTATAGGCAGGGTGAGCCGTGATAGAAAGGTACTTCGGATAGAAGATATTGAGATTCTAGAGTGAGCTGATATCATTATTGAAGCCCAAAAGTCTCAGTTACCACTAGTGGAATCATTGGTGGGTGTACGGGTGAGGCAAATGTTATGAAAGTGGCATAGTGTAAGCGAAAGTACAGTAAAATAGCAAAAACTAAGAGATGTCATTACAACGGAAGCTGTCGATTGTGCGCAGTAAGTCTGCGGTGCTTTGAGTTATTCCCAGAAGGGAAAATGATTTAATGACTAGATAGAAAAGGCTTAAAGCCGGAATGAACAAGTGTAGTTCGTCCGAATAGTGATTGAATGAGGTAACAACCTCTAGAGTTTGGAAATGGAGATCACGCACTCGTAAGAGTGCCTCCGAGTCTGAGAAGAGATAAAGTGATCGAAAGGATTATCAAAGTGAGGAACGGAAGCCGTCGTGAAGAGGTGTCCAGAGTTTCTGTCCTTAGTGGTGGAACAAATTTTGAGGACAAAATTTATTAAACGGGGGGAGAAATGTAACACCCCGATTTTCGATTAAGGGCTAATGGCATTGAGATTAATTATAAAATTGTGTAATTATACACTTTTGGAATTAATATGATGTAAATTTGAGATGAATGTGTGTGGTATTTGAGATCAAGGGTTGAGATTCATTATTGATGGGTTGGAATCCTATACATTGTGTCTATGTGAGCTCATAATGGAAGTGGATGAGATGGTGACATGTGGCATAGTGGAGGCCTTTGGATGAGACACTAGAGGACAAAATACTACTTTTCCTCTCTTTTCTCTCTCTCTTGATCGGTGGAGTGTGTGTGTGTGCAAGGGAAGGAAAGTTTCATAATTCATCATCATCTCTTCTATCTCCCCATTTTCTCTCTCTTCTTCCTCCATTTTCTGGCGCTCAAGCTTGGGAAAGAGAAAAGGAAAGCTTGAATCTTGGTGAGTTGTGATCCTCCTTTGCTCAAAACCTCTTCTCTAAAGTTGTGTATCTCATTGAGAGCTACATTGTGGTGGTTGTAGAATCTTGAAAGGTGTTGATTTGTGAGTTGGGGAAATATGAAAGTGTGAGAATCAAGATTATGAATTTGGCAAAGAAAAGAGGTAGGCATTTTGAGCATTTTGATATATTATTTGTGATTTTTGGATAAGTTTATAAAAATCTGGAAAATTGCCCTAGCTTATGTCCATTTTTGAATATATGAGTTTCATTGTGTTTGATGTTGGAAATGGTTCATTATGATGATATTTGAGTATTGGAGATAGTTTTGAAGTTTGAAATTGTGTTGATTGGAATTTAGACATTGTGTGAATCATAGAGACCATAGTGTTTGATTGTGGTTAGATTGGTTGTGGGATGTTTTAGAGGTTGCTATTGTGTCCTTTATGGAAAATTGTATGGGAATAAGCTTGGTTGTTGATTTTGGGTTCATTTGAATCACTTGGGAAAATTTGGAAAGCTATCTTGTTTAAGCTCTGTTTTTGGCTGTCCGTTTGAACGAGCATTTTGAATGATCAAATGGTGTTGGAAAATTATGAAACTTTCCAGTCTTAAAGCTCACATCCCAAGCTTCAAAAGGGACATATATTTTGTGTCATTTCGTTGAGTATTCTGTGAGATATGGTTGTCCAAAGTTTGGGATTGAAACAGAACTCTGTTTTGGAGTAGTGTGTAGTTTTTGGTAATTCTGTATTTGTGTAGTGATTTTCAGTGATGGGATATATTTTTTCTTGAAAGAGGACTTATATACCTTTCATTTGGCTTTGGAATCACTCCGTTTCGATTTTTCTAGGACTAGTTATGAATTTTTGAAGTTCAGCCAAGAGTCAGGAAATTGCTTGGCCGCGGCCCAAGAGTGGCTAGCCGCGGCCCAAACCTTTATGGCCTTTCGGGCCGTGGCCCATGAGTGGCGGGCCGCAGCCCACGGCCTTCTGACCATATTTGGGCCGCAGCCCAAGGAAGGGCTGGCTGCGGCCCACCCCTGTGTTCCAGCACTTTGTGTTTTCGAAAAGTGACCTTCAACCTTTTGTTTCCCAACCTTTTAGAGCTTTCTTTAGAGGCATTTATGGCCTCTTGAGAGTTCTAAATGATAACCAACTTAGTGTATTATGGATATAAGTAATTGAAAAAGAGATTGATCAATTGTCCCTAATTTGGTATAGGATTTGATATCTGCCGAACGCATGAGCCCACTGTGCCAAAGATTGTCAGGAAAGATACAGGTAGCGACTCTTCTCTTATACTTTGTGTAAATGTATTGTATGTTTGCTTGTCATTCATTGTGTGGATGCTGCTGCTACTGCCTTGTGATACCCTGTGCATTGAGATACCTTGTGGAGTTTTGTGATACATTGTGCTTTGAGATGCTTTGTGGTGCTTTGTACTTCGTGTTGCTGCTACATAGTGTTCACTGCGAAAGCGGGCATTGTGCATAGTGATTACAGCGAAAGTTGGAATAGTGTTCACCACGAAAGTGGGCGTAGTGCATTGTGATTACAGCCGTGAGTGCTTTCGTATGTGGCGCAAGCCAGAGATCATTGTGAAGCTGCTGAACATGATGAACATACATGCTTTGTGTTTATATATTGTATGAGTGTCTTGTTGCTACTGGGATTCTTTAGAATCTCACTCTTTCCATATGACTAACCTTTTCAGATAGGGCAAGTGGCTCGAAGGAGAAGTGACCAACCCGGAGTGGTTAAGATCTCTTAGGGACATTCAGGATTTTGGGATTGTTGGTTATCTATTGTAGGTTTGGGATTACTGTATATAAATTGTTCATAGTGAATTTTTGACTTGTAATACCCATTTGGGAAAATAGTAAACCCATTCGATATATAGAGTAAGCCAGGGGTTTGCCGGGATTTTAGTTTCCGCACTCTGATATTTCTTATGTGATTTGATTTTCTCAAGTAGTTATATCCGAACGTGAATGTGAGACCCGGAATTATTATGTTTTGAATTGATTTTGAAATACCTCATCCCGAGTTGAGGGATTATAAATTGTTGATTTATTTTTATTGGTATCTATTTCACTTAAATTTTGAAATCCGGATGTGATTACCATGAGGGGGTTACAGTCAGCTTTATTACGTGGCCTCACCATCTACTTAAAGTATGCAAGCCGAACAAGAAGTCTACCACTCAAGCCCACTAAGTGCAAGCCCCACACTTACTCCAAGAAGAGAAAGCATCGTACCCCAAATGATTAATCTTTAAAGCAGTATTTCTCATAAAATAAGCCCATTGCTAAATCTGCTATAAGTTCCCTCCAGTAGTTCGCTGACAAGTTCTTCACTTCAGACCCATTTCTAATGATCAAATTTGAGAGAGAGGTCTTAGACCTACCAGACCAATAGGAAGTTGTACACCAACAACTTGTTTCTAAGGTCCTGAATAAGGAGGTGGCAAATACAAGCTCTGTCAACTTCTTTATAAGGTATTTCTTCAGTTGTGATTAAATAGTTTGCGGCTTATAACTTTGATTACATTTTGATATATTGGTTTTGACATTTCAGGAACCTGTACCATACTTACATCCTCCCCCTGTGTTCTCTAAGACAAGATCAAGTACACCCACCTTAAGAATCTCAATAGCTAGGGTGAGGGCATGAAGAAAGATGTCAAATGATATCACATAAGGTTTATGGGGGATGAATTCATTAGGAAGGTGCCAGCCAGAAGTGACACTTACTTCTTAGTGCCTTACATTCAAGGGTGCGTACATGATTAACTCTACTTAAATTAGTCTTTTTTTATTTTGTAATTGTCCTAATGTTGCAATCTATTGTTGTACTTAGGAACCACTGGATACTCATAGTGGTAAATCCATTGCATAAAAAAGATTTGGTACTATAACTCTATGAGCAGGGTTCCAGACACAAGACCATACATGCAGGAGACATTCAACGAGTAAGTTATTCATTTATCATCTCTTATAATTCAGTTCATCATGCTTGTTTCTGTATATATAATTTTTTATTATATCTTCTTAGAGCGGCGTACAATTACCATACGCAATACGGTCTCAACTACACCGAAAACAACCTCACTAATAGCTGCTATAGTTGCGCCTTCTAATGGCTGCATCTGAAGGAATATATATATTATTCACCAATAACTATAATATTAAATTGAAGCACATATAGTTTATATATATGACTGACTAACAATTTTTACTTCTCATTTCTTTATAGTGCCCAAAGCAACCGAACATTAGCAATGATTATGGGTTCTACGTGATGTAGTACATAAAGGACATAATCATGCACAGCCCTAAAAATATTGATACAAATAAGGTATATTATATGCTCAATTTGTTCATATATACACTGAGTCATCTATATATTATAATATCTAACTTCATCTATTGTTTCCTTTTGCGTATAGTATTTTAATGCCTCATGCATGATATTTAGCAACTCACAAATGGAAGAAGTGGTTGAAGAGTTGGTGACATCTCTGTAACATCAGTGGGAGAGTGAAACCTTCAAATCACTATAAATTTCTAGATACTAATTTTTTTGTTTGAGTTTTGGTTTTAACAGTGGATAACGTACATGAATGACTATAAATATGTTCTAATTTATTATATTGTTCTGTATATAAAGGAACATAAATATATATTCTAAATCATTCTATACAAATGTATATGCAGGAGGGATATCCAAAGCAGAATCCTCCCCCCATTTTATTTTTGAAAAAAATTAGCTCCAATAAATCATGATTATTACCTAACAACTGTTATTTATGTCAACTATATATAACGGTTATTTAAATAAATCCATTAGCATTACTATCAATTTATAATGGTTGTTTTGAAAGAACTATTATACATGTATAACGATTGTTAAAATGAAAACGTTATGTGTTATGCAACTATTACCATATTTTATGACGGTTGTTTATGAGTGCAGTTCCTGTTAATTATTATCAGAGCAATGCACATATCATGGCCTCTCCAAGCATTACTATATAACGGGTGTTATATTATAACTATTATAACAGTTCTAGAATAAATAACAGTTTAGAACCGTAATTTATCTTCATGGAGCATATATAGCGTGCATATATGACAATTTGGAAATGTTATATATAAAAGATAATAACTATCATAAAAGGCATTTTCTTTAGTAGTGATTTATAGCAATAGCGTATATGCACTAGCACACTGACGATAAACCAAAGAGTGCATATGAGAATGACAAAAGAGAGAAAGTGGTGATGGGATTTTCAAATGCCCAAGTTCTTGAAACTTCTCCCCCTTTTCTCATTGAAGTCAATGGGTTTAGGGGAAAATATCTGATGTTTACGTTTAATTTTTTTAAATAACAAGGGCATTTTGATACTTTCTAATGCTTTGAAACAAAATAAGCTCCCATGATTTTAAGGGGATTCAAATACAAGATCTCTTATTAAAACCTATATAATCCCCACTTGTCCTCAAGTTCCCTTTGTTATTGTATGAAAATTATGAGATAGAATATACTTGCGTACAGGGCCAGATCTACATTGGATCTGGGTCAAAACTCTATAACTTAAACAAAATAATGCTCACACAATTATTAGACTACTAGAGCCTAAATGGGATTGGCATAGCAGATCACCAGAATAAGAAAGATGGCAGGAGAGAAAATAGGGGTTTTAACTAAGGTAAGCACATCTTATTTATAGAGGTCTAGGGAGGCCACTAATTAGGAAGTCATGTGCACTCCTACTTACTCTCTAAGAAACTATTAGGAAATTAATTACGCATTAATTTCCTAATATAAAATAACTTGTTTCAAATCCATAATTAATGCTTATTTGTTTATTATTTGATAAGGCTACTTGTTTCCTAATTAAATAGTCTGGCCCATCAAGGGTAGACTTAGACCTAAAGCCCAACATCTCCCACTTGCACTTGTTGGGCCTCCTATCATGCGTCTGATACTCTTTCTTGTTTCATACTTGGCATATGTCATGATTGTTTGGGCAAAATGTCTTCAAAATTTGGTGCTTGTGGTACCAAAAATCCCTCTTATCATATCAACATCCAAGGACACCTTTTATATATCTATAAGCTATTTGTTTGTTGCCTCATATGCCTTAAATTCTCTCATACACATTACATATGGCATATCTAATCCATCTTACGTTATATATGTTGATCAACTCATATTGCCTTTTATACACATGTATATATACTTATAAGCCACACAGAGAACTAGTAAGGGGCCGACAACAAACACTAGCATAACTTGTATAATATCTTCTTGTTTTACTAAACATCAGTCTATCTTGACTTGATTACTTTCCTAGTTTTCACTTATCTGATCAAATCATATGTGATCATAGAGCTTCAGCTAAAGTAGTTGACACCAAACTAAGCTTTCATGATGCCATCTAAGTCTTAAAGGCATCGTGGAAGGATCTTTCCTTTTTGGGATTCACATCATAGTGGACTAAGGATCTTTCACTTACGTCCTGTATTACAATCTAATTCTCCAAAACATGCAGTATGAATTGCATGCTACGGTGATCAATTTAAGGTGTATGTTGATGTTATCTTGTTTTTCACCATACTAACATTACTTCAAAAATGTACTCAACATTCAAACTAGAACTTTTTCCATAATAACTTTTTTGCAATCTTATTTTTGAAAAAGTGTTCTTTTCCTGGCTATAGGTCTGAATTCATACTTCGATCCATTTCCTATATATATGTACATATATAGACACATATATACATGTATCTTATCTCAGTTTAACTAGAGCTACTTAAACATAAAGATTCTTCTCAACCATCTTATGGTAACCATTTGCTCGTCTAACCCTCCAATACCCTAACGAAATATGGGAAGACAGTTGTTCATGTGAGTGAAACAACCTTTTTTGACTTGTATAACATACAAAATTGTATACCTTACATGAATGTACTCATAACATACATACTATTTCTTTTATCTTCAAATAAAAGATTCTCAAGACCTTATATTATATTTGTGTCCAAGATCTTCACTAACTCAATGAATATCAAGCTATGGGCTAAGAGGATCTACCAATATTCTATTAGAAAAAGTCATTGAATGATTGCTTTCTTTCTCTAGAAGCATATCTCTTATAAAGATACATCAAATGTATGTTTTGCCTTACCATGATACTTAGGATCCACATCATAAGATGTTGTTCTTTAGGTCCTTCTGTCCACCATTCAGTCTTAGTTATTTATAGGAAGTTCTCTAGCCATATGGCTCCATTAATGGTGGTAAAAATACATTTTGTGCTATGATTCCATGGATAATAGATATGCATTGTCTATTTGTTTACATTCTTAACTCAATTATCATTTTCCTAGGTCTTGTATTAGAGTATCCTTTCAAATGTGAGTTATTGCCTTGATAACTCAATCCATAGTTCCTCTCATAATCTTTTCAATAACTAGACCAAAAATAGTTTTCAAGTCTAACCAAATGCATTTGGTCTTATACATTGACAAATCTTTATTTTATTATATATTTGTATAATTAATTTGGGGAGTTTGTCATAATTATTTATCTTAAAATGTCTTTATCATGACTAATTTTAATTAACAGTAAATACATTGAATTAGAATTAAAAAGGGTAAATTTGTCAAAATAATTGTAATTACACTTAATCATTGATTTTTTAGAAATTTGATGCTGGTTTTATTTTTTTTAATTGTAGGTGCTTGAAAAATTGGATTAAAAAGTAAAATGGCATTTTAGGGTTTGAATTTTAGAAATCATAGTTTAGTCCCATAAATTTGAGAAATTCCAATTTAGTTCAAGCTAAAACTATTGTGTTTTGACTTAAGAAATTAGGGCAGATTAAGATGGTTTCAACTGGTAAATTGTAGGATGAGCATCGCAAACCAGAGAATAGGGGCTTTACCTTCGACTTCGACTTTGTCAATCATACTATGATTTCCTTCCATAGTTACTTACAAAATTCATCCTAATCTCCATCATCGTTAGTGACCTCCTTGCATCATACCTCCATCGTACCTCTCTCCACCATCACAGGCCATCACCTTTAAATAAGAGAAGAGGGAGAGGAAGTCGAACCAGAGCAAGTCACCACCATCCTCACCGGCGACCCTCCACCTTCATCTTGTCCTTTACAACTATTAGCCATAATCGATGCTTAACTCTCGAGTTTTATGAATTGATCAAATCTTGGCCACCATAAATTGCCTCACTTTTGACATAGTCTCCATCAGTTTTATCCTCTCTCACTGTCAGCTTCACTCCTTTCACCTAGCCCGTTCACCAATCCTTAAGCCCTTTCATCATTGTTCTTCTTCCATACTATTAATCATCCATTAATCACATCATTATTCAATTAATTGATTATGGATGAAGATTTAATTGTGCTTGGTAGAGCTGTTTTGATGGTAGTTTGTGGCTAATCCTTCAATCCTAGAGCAATGGTTGAATCTTGATACTTGGAGCTTCATAGGGGAGTATTTAACACTTAATTTCTTGTTTCTTTCCTTTATATTTGTTAAATTTTAGGTTTAGAGTTTGATTTATATATTGGATTTAAATTGTCTATTGGGGTTCCATACACGTAATGAGATTAGTGCGTACTTGGTTTTAACTTTATGCATTTGACACTTTGAACTTAATTGATAGCAATTTCTTGTATATTGACTTGGTTAAGTTTATGCTTGGAATTTCTATGAATATATTGTGTTTTTAATTCAATGATTCTTGGTCACTTGTGTCTTACATATTGTTAATTCTATTGGCTAGAGTTTTGAATTGTGTTCTGGTTAGAGGATCTAAGTGTTGCTCAGTGTAAGAGATTTAATTCACCTAACTTAGCTAGCTCAAATGGTCTTTTAAGAAAATTTATCAAACTAACACACTTCTAAAAATATTTTGATGCAAAAGATAGATGAAATCCATTTATCTTGGAGGTTTTTATCATATTTTCAAAATCAATTTCCATTTCATCCATTTTTATCCCAAAAATATTAATTTTTAAAATGTTTTAGTTTTATTGCAACCTAGTTGATAGTTAAAAGCTCAAATCCTTTTTATTGTCCATGCCAATCATCACCTTTAATTGCTATGTAATTGATAAAAGGCTCCTCAAGAGATAATCCAATATTGCACCCTATATTGCAATCCTTAGTTATTTTTAGAAGAAGTTACCAAGGCATAAATCAACATGCTTCCTTCATACACCAATGTGTATATTCATGTTACTAACCATATTTTTGCTAAGTGACTTTGCACCTTTTTTGTGTTGAATTCTTGATAAGACACGTAACCACTCTAGGGTTGTGACCTAGACTTTAGGGGTGTTGATGGGTTTGCAATTCAGCACACTAAGATGCTTAATGCTCACACTGGTGTAACATCCAAAATTTTATTTTAGGATTTAATTACAATTAAGCGAATTATTTATGAAAAATGGGTTTAGCAGGTAATTGTTAAAAAAAAGTTTAGTTTAAAATAAAGAGAGAAAGGGGAAATAATACCAAAAAAATAAAAAATAATAAAAAAGAGAAGGGCAAGTGGCCCATTAATTTAAAGGCTGAGGGAGTATTATTAGTACCCACCCCCACTACCTTTTAATTCATTCAAAGTTGGCGAAATTGGCTAGAAGAACTAATGTACAATTCCATCATCATTTAAGGTAAGGTTTCAAGCGTTTTTGATAATTTTGGTACTTAAAATCATTTTTTCTTATCAAAATGATACGAGTTGTTCTATGTATTTTTATCTTTCTATTAATGGTAATATTAAGCTAAACAGTAAAAATTTTGGGGTTACAATTTTATGAGAGTTGAGTTTTGACAATAGATGACAGTATATAGATAGAAGAATGCTAATAGCTAATTTTAATCAGTTTAGATTTATCATTTGGTTGTTTTGTGATTTTATAATTAATCTCTTTTAAAACATATAATAAATTATACATTTAGGATGTTTTTTACCAATTAAATTTGGATTAGATAGTTTATTTGGGTTATTGGAGGTATTATTGAAATTTTAAGCGGTTTAGTTTGCTAGATTTTGAGCTATATGAAGTTATAAGATATAATTTGATATTTGCATTAGAGTTTGATATGATTTTTATTTTGTGGAGGTTTGAAATGTTGTTTAATAATTGGGTTAGGCTCATATAAGTTAGAAAAAGAGATTTGATTCGGTCTAGGATATTCATATTGATGATTTTATTATTATACATGTGTCAGAGGTGAAATTTTAATTTATAAAATTGAGTGATTGATGGGAGAGTATGGTGTAGAAGTTATCTAAGGATTTAATTAAGTGAAATAAAGTTAAGAAATTTTAGGATTTGTGGTTTGAAAGGATGAATTGAGGAATAGATAAATTGTTATCATTTTTCTAAGGAACAACTAAGTATTGAGAGTCTAGTTATCAATTGTTAATCATGGTATTAGTTATCATCTTATTGATGAATACTCACATATATTATGTAGACTCTCCTTAGTTGTGGTTGAGCATGGGGTTTCACAAGAATGGTGGTAACTTATTTTAGCTTTGACAAGAGGTAACCACTTTCTAATTTATCTTATATGCTTGATGATGTGATTATATGTGTATATTGGTATGTTTAACTACTAAAAATATGTTATAGTATTTTATATATGAAAAATATACAATGACAATATGAATTATGTTTTTAGAAAACTTGTTAGTTAAGTGGGCCAAAATAAATTATTAATAATGCATGGTATTGAGTATTGATTATGAGAAAAACATGATAATATTGGATTTGTGATGTTGAATTGTTGGACTGCATATTGAGTTGTGTTAGATTGTACGGAGTTGTGGTTATGAGAGGTTTGATGATATTATGCCATGTGGTATAGCAGCCACTTGCCACCCAGTGGCTGGCTTTGGCATTCTCAAGTCCCTTGGTATCACCTTTTCCTTAGCCAAGTTAAGGGTCAGCTCAAGGGATAGGTGATACCTTTCCAGATTAGATGGAAAGGGAACCCATGGTCTGATATGAGTTTTGCAGTCTTGGCCGGGTTACACCTCATTATTGGAGAGCTTGATGCAATCTTGTCAAAGAGAGTAAACCTATTATGTGTTGTAGCCTATAAGTTCTGTTAGCAGATATAAGGAGGTTATAAGGAGGGATGAGGGAGTTCTATGCATATTGAATCGTTCTCTTGAACTACTAATGTTTTGGAGAACTATTTACAATTTATGTTATACAAACGTATATTTTTGCCTGCTTAACTATCTTGTAATTATTCCTTACATACTTGCTAAATTGGAATTGTGGTTATTGGGTCCATGTGACTCACCCCGTCATTTTTACCATTTTCAGGCAAGGTTCATAATGTGATATCTTTAAGGAAGGCTTGGAGGTAGGTTTGCATTATGCAAATTGTAAACCTCCTTTTGGTAATTATGTGTTGACTTTGTATATTGCCATTTAAGGCTCATTCATACTCTAATATAGCTTATTAAACTGTTTTGAAAAGTAAATAGAGGAGGCATAAGGCTTTATAAATTATTACTTTCAATCATAGATCCACTTTTGTGTTGGTATTAAGAAAGGTGGTTCTATATGAAAATGAAATTATTCTGGAAAGTCATGAATTATGATTAATGAGATTATAGTTATGGGAAATGATATAAGGCCTATTGGTAAATTGTGTTATCAAGCTTTGTATGCCCAAGGCCTAATTATCATACTTTAGACTGATTTATAGTTTGAGGTCAGATGTTCAATATGTTTTAACCATTGTAGACTAACATCTATCTTTTACTACCATCATCGTTCTTAAAACATTTGGTCAAATCTTTTCTACTATGACAGATCATTGTAATTGGTTTCATCCTTTTTTACCATAGTAGTATTTAATGTTTTAATAAGTTATTACTTAGAATTCAAGGGTAATCTCTTATCTTTTATTCCTTCAACTCCCTTGACACTTGTTTCAACTAAACATATGTCATTGACATAAGGGATAAATTCAAAAAAAAGAACTATCAGAAGTTTTTTTGACACTCATATAGTGTTCTTCGATTATCTGGAAGTTGGCAAGGCTTTCTCTTTATGAAACCTCATATACTATTACATGGATAATTGTTTCCACGAAGCCCTCAAGCTGCTTCATGTAGAGTTCATCATCCAATTTTCAAATTGGAAATGAGTCTTCATATTACCTTGATGTAGTTTCAAGACTAAACTTGTTGTTATGGCTAAAATTGGCTATTTATAGTTAAAGTGCGCATAGGGAAATCTTCCCAAGTAGTACCCTTTAGCTACTAAGTGTTTTAGGTCTTATATACCCCTTATAGATTTGAGAACCCACTTGTTTCCAATCGCCTTTAGGCTAGGTAACAAATCTCCCAATCATGTGCTTGGCTAGTTTTAAAAAAGAATCAATATTTTCTTGTATGACACTTTATAGTTCTTCTTAACAGATCCTTTTAGTGTCTTTCAGACACTTATAGGTAGTCATCATCACCTTCAAAATGACGAAGTGAGCATTCAATTATTAGGATTTCTCTTCCTATGTATGGGTGAGGTGCTCTTCTTGTAGCTTACCTCTTTTGTCTTACATCTTCTTGTGAAAACTGTCTCAACCTTCCCACTTAATTAGTAAACTAAGGAATACTTACTGTTTTCTTGTCATTGCTAACCTCTTAGAGAGGTTTAGTATGATCAATGCTTGGTTCCTACTAGGAAATTTCTATTCAATGAATGTTGTGTCCTTTGGTTCTCTCTCAGATACTGATTCGTCATCAATTTCACTAATGAAGATATATCATTTCAAATTCTCTGGTTGTCTCATGAAGACATACCTTCTATACTTTGGCCATTTTTCAAATTTCTCTTTATTTTCTAGAAACTTTCCAGATTTTTTATTATGTTAGTTTTTGAGTTTTCTTATTTGATTTCTTTTAATTTTTTGGATTCATTTGCATATATAGAACTTTTTAGAGGTTAGAATTCTTTGGGATTTGATTAATTGCAACTTTTTTCTATGGCTTGCGTTAATGAAGATCATGAATTTAGGTTCAACACTAATCCTCCTATGCATTTCTTTTCAGGAAATGATAGAACCTCAAGCTCTCAATTCTTAGATAAACCCTATGACACTTGGAGATATGAAGCACCTTCTAATC
Source organism: Inga oerstediana (assembly GCA_963210345.1). Lineage (NCBI taxonomy): Eukaryota > Viridiplantae > Streptophyta > Magnoliopsida > Fabales > Fabaceae > Inga > Inga oerstediana. The sequence goes on from OY723405.1 coordinate 74,737,290, forward strand.
TCACAACTTCTTAAAAGTTTGATGTGATTCAACAAGAATTGGATTCCCTTAGAGCACAAATGGCAAATAGAGAAAGAACCTTTGAATCGCAAATGCCTAACCACTTCCATCCACATGACACTTTTTGGGAAAATCCCTTTCCATACAAGAGGAGAAGAAGGTTCTTTATAGCCGTACAAAACAAGAGAAGAAGAACAACTAACGAGTATAGAGAAAAAGCCAAATGCAACTCACAAGTGAAAAGTCCCCACGCTCTAGTGCCTTCTCCTACATAAGGTGTAAAGAAGAAGCAAATACATTGTCAACCGCTAGAGGAGTCACTTTCAAACAATAGTAATATTGCCACTTTTCTTGAAGAGGTTGACTCTCCTCTTACTACTATTCAATATGTTGTGAGTGATGATGAGGTGGACAAAGAAATTATGGTAGAATCCCCTTGTATGTTTGATATTGAAAATGCTCACCGTGATGTGTCTAATAGTAATTGTGTAATTAATGATGTTGCTTGTACTATCTCTATTGATGATACATATTCTTCTTTTCTTTCAAGTGTTGGCTGTAATATCCCAAATTTTGGAACTAGAAACTTGAGGATAAGCCTGTATCAGGTAGACGATTAAGCCCAGCTTGAGAAGAGTCCCAAGAATGTCAAGAGATAGAAAGACACTAGGGGACTATGTGATCTGACCCTACTAGGTAGCAGGCCTAGTATGCACAGGCAGTAATATCAAAGTGTCGGTGCAGATACGCACATGACACATATACGGTGCCATTAGGTTGCTAGAATTACGCCACCTAGCTATGTCATGAGGTATGGGACTAATTAATTGAGCGAAATAGGCCGGTGTAGGTGTGCACATGGCATTTTTAGGGAAAACATGTGTACCCTTCGTTTTTGGGAATAGACATAGGTATGTGGTGCCATGTAAGGCCCACACATATACTCTGACTTGGTGTCATCTTTTGGGCCTCGATATGCATGTCACAGTCTTGAGTAGAATCTCAAGTAAGCATCGATAAAGTAACTTTTTTAAAGTAGCTTTCATAAAGTAAGTCATGATGACTAATGATGACTTAACTTTTGTGTTGGACAAATAAGAAAGTGACACTTATCCATTCATCATAACAAAGTACAAATCAACTTTTGTGTTGGCATATTAAGAGAGTGACAAGTATTGTAATATACCAAATTTTGCAATACTAAAAACGTGTAAATATGGAAATAGTAGAATAAAATAAATATTGGTATTTACAATTAAAGCTAGAGTTACTTTCAGAATTCCCAGATATCCATTGTGTCATTCACAGAAATCGAGAAGTCAATATTGTAAAAATACAAGTGCAAGAAGTCAGAGCAAAATTTGTCGGTGGCTGTAGGGTTCAGGGGCGTCAGTTGCGAGATCAGAGGAATTCGGGCATTTTGTGACGTGCCTCGATATACGTTCCATTGTCCCACGTGGGTCCCACATGGAATTCCGGGTAATGCACCGATGGAGCAACTTTATTAAAAAGAACTTCAGTAAAGTATGTAATGACAGCTCATTATGACTCATGATGACACATCTTTCGTGTTGGCCAAATAAGGAAATGACAAGTGTCCCGAAATTATTACAAAGTAAAAACATGTTTTTGTGTTGGCCAAATGAGGGGGTGACATGTGTCCCTTATCATTACACATCATTACACCCACTTTAAGCCTTTCGTGTTGTCATCTCCGGAGTACGCCACCTAGCGTCTGAGTCCGGGGAATTCATCAGTCTCCGGTCGGGTACCTTACTTTTCGAGTCGAGCACCGAACCCAGGAGTCCGGGGAAATTGTCAGCCCTCCCCTTCCCCTGACCATTTATGACCCACTGAAGAAAGAGAAAAGTGGAAGACCAATGGTTGCATGACACGTGGCACTCTTAAGCCTTAAACTTGTGACACGTGGCAAGATGAGATGAGATCATTTTATGTGATTAAATCACAACCATCCATGCCTAATTAAATGGCAAAATTTCATGCAAGTATGGAAAGAGAAAGAGGAATCAGATTTCTTAAGCTTAAGAACACAAGAAGAGAGAAGGAGGAGTGAATAGTGAGTTTTTTTGACTACCGGAGCTGATTTCAACCCTGAATCACCGTTATTGTCCTGTAAATCCTTCAGGAAACTTCCTCTAGTCACTATAAGCTTCAATTCTATGCTCTTAGATTTCTCATATGAGGTGTTTTGTGCCAATTAGTCTACCAGAGTGCCACCGGAATACCGAACCACTTGTAAAAACGCGAAGAGGTAAGCGTAGGCTTTCTTTTGAACCGAATACTTTGTGATTTTATTGAGTTTTTCTTAGCTCTTCAACCACCCATGTATTTCATTCAAGGGGTGTTTTTGAAGAAGGAAGATGTTTTAATCATATATAAGGTGATATATGATGTTTGGAGAAGTATTAGACTTGTTGGTAGTTAAAATCACAAAGTGGAATTTTTGTTGTTTTGGGAGGCAGATTTCGGTTGGGGGATAAATCTGGTAGAAATAAATTGATTTTGGTATTTTTGAGTTTTCCATTGGATTCTACACGAAAAATTGTGTGGGAATAGGTTCTGGTTATAATTTTTGACAGACTAGTTTAAAGATTCAAAAATTGGAAATTAAGTCTACTTGTGCAACAAAGTTGCCAGTGTGCGTTTTTGTCTGGCAGTTTTGTTGTGGCGAAAATTTCACTGTCCAAATTTCATCTGTTGATTATGAGATTTTCCAGAATTAAAGTATACTTATATACCTTTAATTTGATAGGTATTATGAAGGATTTCGATAAGTATACTAGGAGTTATGAATGTTTGAAGTAGACCATTAAAACTGATCAGATTTTCTGGCAGCAGGGAGAAAAAGAAAAACTGGGAAGTGTGCAGTATTTCGGCTACTGAAAGTATTTTTCACTTAAAATAGACTTAATAAGGGTTATATAGAATTTTGGATCACCCCAATTCGATTTTTCTAGAATTAGTTATAATTTTTCAAAGTTCAGTGAAAAATCTGCCAGCTTTTGGTAAATGTGCGAAAATTCAAAGCAAAGAGTTTTTGTAATAAAATTGGACATTTAAGAGTTAAGTTAAGCATTTGGAGTAGCTTGAGCTCATTAGCTTCATTTTGGGCCTAATGTAGTGACCCTAATGGTAACCAACATAAGAGAATAATTTATGAAGAGTTGGACTAAGAAATAACTCATTGCCCGTAAATTATAATTTATAGGATTTGACACTTGCCCATGACATTCAAAGCACATCAATCAAGGTTAAGATTTGGAAAAATTGTCAGGTAGTAACTTATCCCTCACATACTATGTGATATGTTATATGCATGTTTGTACCATTGTGAATTTAAAACATTCAGATGAGAAGGGCTAAGGCCCAGTAGAATTTCCCAGCGCTGTGGCAAGGGACGGTTGTCCTTAAATTGGTAACTTTATGCTTTCTGCATATTGTGAATTTATCTCTGAATGTTGAATATGTTGATTGTACTGTAACTTTGGTTGACATGGCATGATATATGTGCATTTTATATGAATGATATCTGTTACTACTGATATTCATTGAATCTCACCCTATTTTTCTAAAAAAAGTTTCAGCTTGGGCAAGTAGTTCCTCAGGCAAGAAGGTAATCACTGGCGAATGAAGCAAAGGACTTAGAATTTAGTTTCTGTTAGTTATCTATTTTGGAGATTGTATTTAATTTGTATTTAAGTGTGGTCAGTCTCATACTGACATGTATGTAAGCGCCTGTATATAAGCGAACGCGCAATGACATTCGTACCAGTAGTGGACAGCCGTCCACCTAGGGCCGTTAATTAATCATAGTAGCTTGGGTTTCAGCAGAGAACTTATTAGTAAATACTCTGATATAAAGAAATGAACCTAAAACGGATGGCTTAAAATAAATCATAAAATAATAAGAGACCCAATCTGAAAATGATTTTTGAAAAGATTTTTGAAAACCCATTCAAGTACAGCTCCACACTCTGCTTGAAATTGGGACTTTTGTTGTTTACAAAAGATTACTAGTCTCTTTTTTAAAGATATTACTACACTTATGCCATCTATATGCTTTCAAAACATGGGTGTTACAAGTGTCCCTAATGATGAGGGTTGTTTTTTTCCTTTTGTGTTGCACACTTATGAGGTGCCACATGTCACCTGAGTCAGGGAAATCCGCTAGTCTCTAGTCTAGTTGAGTACTTGACTTCCTGAACACCAAACCCGGGAGTTTGGGGAATTGTTAGGCCACTCCTTCCCCTGACTAATCAAGGACGCCTAGGAGGCAGAGAGGAGGACACTTGGCATCTTATGACTTGATCACATGACACTTGTCACACCATAAGACCATTAGATCAAAAGGTCAAGACACAAGGCAAAAATCAAGCTCTTCCCTCCCCCTTTTATGATCATTTCATCTAGCACATAGAAAGGGAGAGAAAAATGAGAAAAATAGAAGACGATAAAAGGAAGGTGAATAGTGAAATCCACGAGGTTTCGTAAGCCCTTTAGCAAACTTCTTCTACTCACTAAGAGCTTAATTTATATGGTCTTAGATTTCTAATTTGAGGTGTTTTGTGTCATTTAGCTAGCCAGAGTGCTGCCGAAATGGTTGTAGAAACGCGAAGAGGTAAGCCTCGACATCGTTTTGAATCGTATATGCTATGGTTTTGTCAAGTTTTTGTGGATTCTTGGAAGACCTCAAATTTCAGCCAAGAGGTGTTTTTTAAGGTTTTTAATGGATTCTACACAAAAAATGGTGTGGGAATATGTCAATACCCATTTCTATTTTGATATGCGTAGGGCAATAATGAACAAGTTCCATAGGCAAATAGAAAAGTACAGTTATACTGATAATAAGTATTTGTTTACAGACAGTCATTAACAGAGCAAAAATCGATAATAATGACAAATATGTACAGAATGTTCCAAAACTATTTCACATACAGACTATATACAACCACTGTATTCATTTTAGGAAACGTGCCTGTCAGTTTCCCTTCTTTGCATCCTTGGCTTTCAAGTCATTGGCACCCGCTGAGACATTTAGATTAGAAAAAAGGGGAGAGATACCAAGGAATCTCAGTAGAAACATACAATCAACACATAAAATGCAAAAATTAAATATGCAACGCACTGTATCAAGTAAAATGAAAACTTATATCATCCGTGTGTGTACACAAAATTTAGGGCCAACTAACCCGTTGAAACCCCTACATGTACCTCAACTGAGTCCTTGACTACAACTAGGTAAGACTAGTATACCTCAGCTAGGTTCTAGACTATAGCTAGATAATGTGCCTCTAGCACGTGTTCAGATCACAAAATATAGTAACACGCATTATACAAATAGTCACACAGTATATGAGAGATAGTAGTCCCTACCTTAACCTCTTTCCTGTCTCAAAGGGTCTGCCTCATAAAACGTGTCAACTATAGGCATCCAACTCGGTCCTAAAACATCAAATGTACAAGAAATAGGTTATAACCTATCCAAGTATCATTTTAGACACTTCTGTAATATCCCAAAAAGCGATTAAGGGCTAATGACTTCAAAAAATGAATGTAATTATTGTTGAATAAACACTTTTGGAGAATGGGTGATGGGAATTTGGATGTTTAAATGATTCTAATGGCTTCCTTGTGGAAATTTGTATGGGGAGAGTGTTTATTGTGAAATTGGAACCATCGGGAACAATTGTGCAAAAGTTGGAAACTCTGTCCATTGAAACTCTGTATAGGGCAGTCGATTTGTATGGATGTTTTAAATATGCAAATGGTGTCTAAAAATTCTGAAATTTTCCCGTCTTAAATTTCACATTCTAAGCTTCAAAATGGACATATAAGTTGTTCCATTTCAATTTGTGAGCTAAGAGTTATGATTTTCCAAAGTTTGGGATGGAAACTGGAATCTGTTTTGGAGCAGTATGGACTTTTCTGTATTTTTGAGGTTATTAAATGAAGTGATCCATATTTTTCCAATAAATAGGACTTAAATATATTTCCATTGGCTTTGTGATCACCCTATTTTTATTTTTCTAGAATTAGTTATGATTTTTCAAAGTTTGGGCAGAAATCTGCCAGAATTTTGTAAAAATCCGAAATTGATGGAAATTTAGTAAATAATTAGAAAATAATATTATATTATATTAAATCATCATCCACCTCCTCCATCAGCCCAAAACCGTGACATTCAGCTGCAACGAGAGAAGGTGTGAGAAATTTTAGAGAGAGAAGGAGAAGAGAACTTGTACGGTAAGTCGATTTCTTTGGTAAATCCTTACCTAACGAGTATAACTCCGCTCCTAAGCTATTCTTCTATGTTCTTCAAGGTTTTTGGAGCACAAATTTTGGTGTTCTAAGGCTAGGTTTTCAACCACCTTGAGGAAAAGCTAGTGGAAGATTGAGGTAACTTCCAAACTTTCGTATATTGCTTATTCTGGCTGCTGTGGGCAATTTAATCGGTGAAATTTCGCCGAATTGCCATTGGTTTTAAAGTTTGGAAATGATATGGCCTAGGGGTTATGCTGCTCAAATTGGGTCTTAATGTTAGTTGTAACCTAATGTAATGATTAATAAAGTGGTTAGGAGTCGAAAGGAACACGTTTACGGAGCCGAAACTGAAAAACACCAATTCTTTCCAAAGTATACCAAGATTTCGGCCAGAGCTAGATTTGAGGGTTAGAGTTGGATTTTCAATGATTTGATGGTTCCATTGAGTTCAGGACCGAAAATTAGGTGGGGTTACAGTTGGTCACTTTTTCGGAAAAGGCCGAAAAAGCATAATTACAAAAACGCCCCTAAAACCCTTAAAGTGGGGCTGTCAAGGTTAATGTTGTAATTTGACATTGAATTTGATAATTTCAAGTTCGGAAATGGATTCCTTGGGTGAAAATATGTCAGAAAAGCCCATGTCAAAATTTCAGGAAAAGTACAGCCGACCAGGTACGGCCTGGCCGGGTCCCCGGGGGCATTTTTGTAAATTTTCATAATGGGCTCATATAACCCCCAGAAACACTATGGAAGTGTCTAAATTGTATTTTGGAATTGTAGGACCATGTTGTGAGCCCAGTGGTTAGCACGTTTTACGATGCACACTAAAAGGTGGTCTTTGAGATAGTACTCCTTAACCCTTTAGGCATGTGTCTAGGCTTCTAGTAGCCACCTAAAGAGTCCAAGTAATAACCAACTTTAAGTGTTCTGAAGGTGAAAATTTGGAATAGAGAATAACCTGTCGTCCTTGACTTTGGTTTATAGGGTTCGACATTTGTCCTAATCGCAAGCAACCTGTGCCGGCGCACGTCAGGAAAGGACAAGGTAGTGACTCTTTTCCCTTATACTATATGTGATACATGGTATGTTTGTTTAATCATTGTTTGTGAGTCTATCACCTGCGGCCCATCGGTGTTGCCGGTGGGAGGATCGTACCTTCGGGGCGGTGGAATTCGGGGGATGAGACTATATGAAAGTCGTAAGGCTATATGTGAAAGCCGAAAGGCTATTTGTGAAACCTTCACCCGCGGCCCATCGGTGTTGACGGTGGGAGGACCGTGCCTTTGGGGCGGTGGAATACGGGGGATGAGATTATGTGAATATGTGTTTATGTGGCAGCCTGCGTGCTGTGCTTTATATTGTGATGCTGCTTGATGATTTTTTTACATGCTTTGTGATTACATGTGGTATGAGTGATTTGTTACTACTGGGATTCTTTTGAATCTCATTCTTTCTATTGACAAACCTTCAGACAAGGCAAGTGACTCCAAGGGAAAGGAGACGACCAAGGGCAGATAGGGCTCCTTAGAGAGATTTATGTTTTGTTGGGATATCACCGTATATCTTATAAATGTTGTTTCGGAGACAATGGTGTAATCCCCTAATGGGAATTTATAAACCTTTAGTTTATGTATGAAACCTAGGGGTTGCCGGGATTTTGTTGTACACTCTGATATGTAAATGTGATGTAACTACATAGGGTAATCATATTCGAGTTGTGGAATTTGAGACCAGGGTAAGGCAAAAACTTTGAAAATATTTGTGAAAACCCTTCCGTAAGGCAGGGATTGTAAATGAGTTTGATTATTATTAATCTCTATTTTATTTTAAAATACATATTTCAAATCATAATTACGAAGGGGGTTACAACTTCCATAGTGTTTTTTGTGGTTATATTAGCCTATGGTGAAAATTTACCAAAATGCCCCCGGGACCTCAGCCCAGCCCTACCGTACCAGGCCCAATGGCATGTTTTCCCAAAATTTTTGACTAGGGCTATCCTAACGTAATTTAGTCCAAGGAATCCATTTCCAGACTCAAAATTATCAAATTCAATGTCAAATTATGAAATTGCCCCTGGCAGCCCTACTTCTAGGGTTTTAGGGGCATTTCCGTAATTATGCTTTCTCGGCCTTTTCTAAAAAAGTGTCCAACTGTAACCCCACCTAATTTTCCCTCCTGAACCCAATGGAACCATCAAATCATTGAAAATCCAAATCTAAGGCCCTCAAACATCCCTGGCCGAAATTATGGTGTTCTCCGGGAAAAATCGGGGTTTTACGATTTCGATTCCGTAAACACGTTCCTTTCTACTCCTAACCACTTATTAACCATCTAATTGAGTTATAACAACCATTTGAACTAAAATTGGGCAGCATAACCCTTAGGCACACACTTTTCCAAAATTTAAAACCAATGGCAATCCGGCGAAATTTCACCGATTAAATTGCCCACAGCAACCAGAATAGTTAATATACGAAGGTTTGTGAGTTACCTCAAGCTCCCACAAGCTTCTCCCAAAAATGGCTGAAACTCTAACCTTTAGAGAACAGATTTTTGAGCCTCCAAATCCTAAAGAACAAAGAGGAGTAGCTTAGAGTCGGAGTTATACGCGTTAGGAGCTAAATCGTCGGAGAAATTGGCTTACCTTGTGATTTTTCTTCTCTTTCTCTCTAAACTCTCTCTCTCTTATTTCAGGTATGCTGCAGCACGAAAATGGGCTGAAGAGGATAATAATATATTTATTTATCATATATTTTGCAATATTTTTTTTATTTGTTTTATTTTCCAAAATTTCAAAAATGAACTTATGTACGTAAATCCTTATGTACATATAACCATGCTCATTAAGCCCAATCAATATTTCCTTATTTATGCCACATGTAGGAGACACCTAGGGGACCCTCCCTATGGTCTCAATTGGCTTCACAACTTGTCCAGGTTACGTATACATGTAAAGTCTCAATTTTGGTCAAAATTGCACTTTTTGCTCAAATTTTCCATATTCATATTAAATTGACCAAAATATTCTAAATATATTTTTAACCTTTATTTTCCTTAATTAATTGAAATTAACTTCAATTAATTGGAAAATAATATTTTTTGTGCTATTTTGGCAAAATTACGATTTAACCATTACCTTTCTAATCCAATTTCTTTTCTTATTTTTCTTTGGCCAATTTCCATCTATTTTTGGACCAAATATTTTCTCTAATATTCCTTCATTTTTGGACCTTAATATTGGGTATTTTAAATTACCCAAATTAATTCCATAATTATTTTTGCCCAATTTTCCATGAAATTGAACATTTATGAAATTCATAAATTCCAAATTCATGAATATTCACCATTTTATTGAATTTCCCAAATAATTACAATATATTTGGTGAATATAAAATTTGGAGTGTTACAGAATAGCCCCCGGTTATAGTCTTAAATGAATTAGAATGAAAAACCAAAAGTTGGGATTTTTGTATAGGTGCTGCCATATTCGTTTTCTGGAGGTAGTTGAGTTGTTGTGCATTTTCGATCTGGTCAAAATGCTATGAAACTTTCCAGAATTAAAGTAGAAATGCTAAGCTTTAATTTGATATATAGCATTTGTCATTTTAGCTTGTAGATGGTGAGATATGGATTTTTAAAGTTAGGCATTAAATCTAGAACATTTTATGGACCAGTTATGTTGTTCTATGGTTCTAGGAATTTAGCCCTGTAATTGGTAATGGTTAATATTTTTCCTTAAAAATATACTTAAATATGGTCACATAGGACTTTGAACCACCCCATTTGAAGTGCTACAAGTTATGTTATAAATTTTAGAATTCAGGTCATTAAAGCTGGAAAGATTTTCTGGCAGTAAGAGAAAAATTGGAAACCATGAATGGTGCATACACAGGTGGAAGTAGGAAACATTTTTCCCTTAAAATAGACTTAATAAGTGGCACAGAGAATTTTGAAGCACCTTAATTAGATATTCCTAGGTCAATATATGAATTTTCAAAGATTATTGAAAATTCTAGCAGATTTTGGTAATTGGGCAAAAATAAGAAGGTAAGGGTAATTCTTAATTAATTTGAACTCCAATGGTTAAGTAAAGCCCATTGAGTTAATGTGGGCCCATTAAATACCCATTAGGCCTAATATGTTAACTTTAATGGTTAACCAACAAAGGTGTCTTGGGTTATTAAAATTTGAGACACATATGGGTTAAAAGAATAAAGACAAGTCCTAGTAGCTAAAGTAGCCCATTGGACATTTATTTATCATGGCTCAAATAATATGGCCATTTATCTAGGGTTATAAGAAGTCAAGAAAGAAGAAAGGTGAAAGAATTTCCAAGAAGCTTTAATAGTCGAAGAAAAGGTATAAAGAGGGAACTCAAAGACAAAAGGTAGTGAACTTACTTACTTGCATGTATGTGATGTTTGCGTGGTGTATTGTTTTACTATATTGCTTTACTTGATTATGTGAAGCATGTATGAATGAATAACGCTCTGTTTTTGTTTTTCCTGTGGTCATAAGTATCATTATGTGAATATGAGCCTATATAAGGCAAGCATATAATGCACTAGTATTCATGTTACATGTATTGTCTATAATGTTTGCAATTAAGATTCCCCTGAATCTCACTCTCCCCCACCAATCATATAGGCAGCTAAGCATAAAGAAGGAGTGCAGGACACTGTACCAAGAAAGAAGTTGCAATGAAGAAGAGAAGAATTATTCACGCACTAGTTCGTTGTGTAAATTACTATATTTGCAATGGTTTACTGTATAACTCGCATGACGAATGAATTAATTATCCAAGTGATATAATTGAATTAGAAATGGGTAATTGCACGGTATGAGCCCATTAGTTAAGAAACTTGCTGCACATAAAAATGAGCAAAGAATCACTATGATTAAGATAATTAAGAGAATTAAGAAAAGATGAGTCACAATGAGTAGGGAACCACAGTGAATAATCCTAAAAGAGTTTTAAATTATTCAAAAAACCCCCTTCAAGTGCAAGTTTGAATCCTGTATTGGAGTTGGGATTTGAAATTGTTTACTAAGAAATATCACTTAGTGGTTCAGATTTACTATGAAAGGTTCATCAGAACGTTAATGTAACTAAGGTATTACATTTTTTGTAGAATTTTGACATGATCGGGGGTTCTCAAGGTATGGTTTATGGTGAAGTATTGTCTCTTACCCTGACATGGCCTCTCTCTAGCGGGAGGAGGTTGCACCGGCTAGAATTTTCCCTAAGCTGAGAGGTGGTGAGTAAAACTAGTGGCTGAGGTACCTTGTGTTGCCACTGAGTATGGGTGCTACAGAGACACTTATGGTATCAGAGGTGAACGTAAAAAGTGTGTAGGGAATAGAAAAGAAGACTACATGAGAAGAATGTAGTGGAGGATCGAAAGCGAGAAGGGGATATGACATGTGTTATTTGTTTTGAAATTGACAATTGGCTTTACATTTCACATGATCTTGATTCTTCATCTTGTTCAATTGATAGCTTTAAAATTCATGCTAAACTTGATAAAAGCTTTAAAAATTGTCCATTTTCCAGTCCCTCTGAATTGCATCTTTTAGATAATTCAATAATGAAAGGTTCATTGGTTTTGAATGATAAAATTGCATATGAAAATGAATATTTCCATTTAGTTCTTTCTTGTCAATTACTACCTGATATAAAAAGGGGAAATAATTATTTTGATAATTTAAAGGTTTTAAATGATGACTTAATCAATTCACTTTCTTCTTCCATTCTTTTGCCCCAACTCTTGTAATTGAAAAAGTGATGTAATGCACCCCAGCACCAAGTTGGTTTCCATATTTTCCCTATTGCAAACATGAGAGAATTTTGAAAATATGAGCACTTGTTTGATTCTTATTGAAGGGAACTAAATTCATTTTCTTTGGTGTGATTCCTACATAGACAATATTGTTCCTAACATGTTTGTATAATATTCTAGATCTCTTAATGTTTATATCTTTGGAGTTGGTACTACTTTTGTAATACCCTAAATTTTGGACCTAGAGACTTGAGAATAAACCTATATCAAGTAGATGGCTAAGCCCAATTTGGGAAGAGTCCCAAAAATGTCGAGAGATAGAAAAATTTGAGGGGACTATGTGATCCAACCCTACCAAGTAGAGGGCCCAATATCTGTAGGAAATAGGATCAAAGTGTCAGTGCAGATGTGCACAGGACACATATACGTGCCATAAGGTTGGTAGAATATACCACCCAGCCATGTCATGAGGTAAGGGATGGATTAGTAGAGCAAAATAGGCCGGTGTAGGTGTGCACATAGCATTTTCAAGGTAGACATGTGCACCCTGTGTTTTTGGAGTAGACATCGGTGTGTAGCACCATATGAGGCCCACACATATACTCTAACCTGACATCATTTTATGGGCCTTGGTATTCGTGAAGCAACCCTGAGTAGGTCCAAAGTAGAATCTTGAGTATACACTGAAAAAGCAACTTTATTAAAGTAACTTTAATAAAGTAAGCAATGATGACTCATGATAGCATAACTTTTATGTTGGCTAGTTAAGAGAATGACATGTGTTCCTTAATCATGACAAAGCACAAAGCCACTTTTGTGTTGGCTTGATAGGAAAGTGACACGTGTCCCTCATGATGACACTTGCTTTATGCCTTTTGTGTTGGCATCTCCGGAGAGCACCACTTAACACCTGAGTCTGGGGAATCCACCAGTCCCTAGTCCAGTCAGGTACTTAACTTTCTTAAATACCGAGTTGGGGGTCTGGGGAAATTGTCAAGTCTCTCCTTTACCCTTTCCACATGTTGGATTAATTACTTGACACATGTCACACTAAGAAGCTATCAAAGGCAAGATTAAATTTCCACCATCCATCTTCCTTTATGATTTCGTTCAAAGGCCAATAAGGAGAGAAAAGAAGAGAAAAATTCCAAGACAATAGAAAGAATAGAGAAGGAGAGTGAAAGTTCAAGAGCTCCGGAGCCGATTCTGATCTCAAATCGTCATTATCGTCTAGTAAGTCCTTCAGGAAACTTTTTCTACTCATTTTAAGCTTCAATTCTATGGTCTCATATTTCTCATCTGAAGTGTCTTATGTCAGTTAGTTAGCCAGAGTGCCTCCAAAATATCAAACCGGTTGTAGAAATACAAAGAGGTAAGCGTGAACTTCGCTTTGAACCAACTGGTTTGTACAAACATGATACTCAATGCGATAGAACCTCTAATGTAATACCCCGAATTTTGAGACTTGAGGCTAGAGAATAAGCTTGAGATTAGTGGACTGCTAAGCCCTGGTTTAGCAGGATCCCAAATTGAGATTAAGAGATAATTACTCCAAAAGTGGGTGTGGTTAGTGATAAATAACCCTTTTGGAGAATTCGATGTGATTTGAGTTCGAATGTGATTCATATGTGCTGTGAGCAGCGTCGAAACCCTGTATTTAAGCTCAATTATAGATTAACATCTAAATAGACTTAAATTAGAGAGAAGGCGCATATTGTGGCTAAATAAAAAGATGTGAAGTGTTGGTGGTGATTCAATGAGAATTACCGTAATCAGGGACAAAACGGTAAAGTTACCGACCGATTGATCGGTTACCGAAGAAGAAACTCATTGGTAACTTCAAGATCAATGGTAAGGATTGATTTGTGTAATAGATCAAAGGGTGGAATTGTAACCCCCTGCCTTAATTAACGTAATTATAATTCGATAAAATGTAATAAAAGAGGTTTGAGACCGCCGGATAGTTCGAAACCTGTTAAATTACCCACTAAATAGTAGGGACTTATAAAATTTTCAAAAACTTCTTTCCTATCCCGGTCTTGTTTCCAATTATCGAATATAATCACCTGTACAGTTAATTTACATTCATAAATATCAGAGTTCGTAATTTAAACCCCGGCAACCCCCGGGTTCATCTATATATTCATAAAGTTCCTAATCCTGATTAGGGGATTACAAAACCAAGTATTCAAACTATATACACCTCAAAATGTTATACAGTAATCCCTATCCAAAACGAATAACCAACCAAGACCATCCTAATGTCCCTAGAAAAGCTCTAACCACTCCGGGTCACGCGCTTCTCCTTGGAGCCAGTCGCCCTGTCTGAAAGGTTAGTTCAAAGGAAAGAATGAGATTCAAAAGAATCCCAGTAGTAACTAAACATTTATACCACACATAAGCACACAGCATGTAAGCAAATCATCATACAGCAGCAGCAGCTCAAATCACACTCCACCCTCATCCCCTTTCTCCGTCGGGAAAGCACACCGCCTAACCCGAACCGTTGTTAGCTACTCAGGGACTATTGGCGTGGCAGTGCATAAACATAGCCTTATAGCACATAGCTAACTGGCTTCACAAACGGCCCGTCGGCCTCACAAACAGCCTTTCGGCTCACAAACAGCCTTTCGGCCCACATATCACATAATCACACCTCATCCTCATCCCCTTTCTCCGCCGGGAAGGCACACTGCCCAACCCGAACCGTTGTTAGCTACTCAGGGACTATTGGACTGACGGTGCTCACATATATCCACATAAGTCGCAACATACGAACTTATCACAATTCAATGATAATACACACATACAATGCATCACATATGGTACGAAAGAAAAGTCACTACCTGATCCCTTCCTGATGTCTCTGGGCACAGTGGGCTCACGAGGATAGCAGATGTCAAATCCTATAATCAAAATAGGGACATTTGGTTAATTTCCTTTTCCAAGTTCTTACTTCAATAACACTCTAAGTTGGTATTCATTTGGACTCTTTAGATGGCCATTAAATGCCTAAACATATGCCTAAAGGGTTGGGATAACTATCCCCAAAGATCCCTTTTTGGAAAGCTAAACACTGATTTTTGGACTCCTCACTCGCACCCCTCACTCGAGCACAAAAGGCCGTGCTCGAGCACGACTCCCATTTTCACTTCGAGCACTCGCGAGTGACCTCCAGCGAGTGCTTGCCCGAGAGCAAACTTCCAACATCTTCCTTCACCTTCACTCGAGCACAAACGCCTGTGCTCGAGCACTGACCCTCAGAGCTCGCGAGCACAAGGCAGCGAGTGTCTGCCCGAGAGCACCCCAACTCCCAGGCAACAGATTCACTCGAGCACAACCCCAGTGCTCGCGAGTGATCCCCTAATGCTCGCGAGTGCCAGGCGTACTCTTGGCAATCTCTCACGAGTGATACCCTGAGATACCCACCCGCAGCACTAAAAACACACCCTCACTCGAGCACAAACATGCTCACTCTAGCACGTTCATCCAGTGCTCGAGTGAGTTCTTCTCTCACTCGAGAAATCACACCAGAAACCAGAACGTAGCAACTGGTAAACTTCTCTAGAATTCACCAAATGGACTCGAATGGTTCTTAAACTTGTGTCAAGGCTCATTATCACTTATTTCAACACAAGGAACCCATTGGCAACCAAAAACAACCCAAATTCAACCCATCCAACACATTCTCTCTCTAAATCATCAAACCACTCAAAACCTCCTTCTAACAAATTCCCTCATTCAACTTTAAATCAAAGTCTAATCACTCCCAAGTGTCAAAACTGACCAAATGAACAGTGACACTCTTACTAAAACCTACCCTTCATTTAACATCATAATTAGGTCTAATTTCCAGATTTCTCATTGATTAAGCAAACATCTTGACATATATATCAAAATGCATGGCAAACCTACCTCTTCAACTTGCTGAAATCAACACCTTGATTCCACCAACTTTCAGATTTATCCAACAATCAAACACCACCAATGGAAATTCTGAAACCATAGAAATAATGCTCTTGACCTCTTAATCAACATTAATGAAGGGTAATCAAGTATATAAGATCATTTACTCACCTAGAATTCAAGCCCTTACTTCCTCTTTCTTGCTTGGTTCACCGGAAATGGAAGAAAATGGAGAGAGAATGATGTTAATCACTTCCTTCCTTCTTCCCATACACTTAGTCGACTAAGAGGAGAGAAGGAATAAGTTTGACAACTTTGACTCATCCAATGGTCATTATTGTGCCACTTGGCACCATCCCATTACTCCCACCATGATTTCACATAAACTCTTCCACACTTTATTCCACCTCATGTTCTTCCAATCTCAACCGTTGATTAAGATTACTAAGGGGTTTTCTCATCCAGAACTAACCAGACGGTTGGTAAATTTACCATTTTACCCCTGATTATCATAATACTCATTAAACCATCACAAATGATCTTGATATCACATTACACAATATATACTTCAAATATGCTTAATTAACATTAATTACATCATTTGAAGTTACTAATCCTTGATTAAAATCCAGGATATTACAATTCTCCCCCCGAAAATTTAATTTCGTCCTCGAAATTGTCACACTACTTGAGTCATAAACTCTAGATATCTTCTCCGCTGATCTTCCTCAGCTTCCCAAGTTGCCTCTCTTGGAGTCATTCCCTTCCAGACCACCTTCACATATGGAATGCTTCGGTGTCTGAGCCGTCGCTCTTCTCGGTCAATGATTCGGTCTGGCTCCACCGCATATGTGTAATTATCTTGTAGCTCAACATTCTCATACTCAACTATGTGAGATGGATCTGGTTGGTACTTCTTCAGTTGGGAAACGTGAAACACGTCATGAAGTCTACTCAAGCTTGGGGGTAGGGCTACTCGGCATGCAACAGGCCCAATCCTCTCAAGGATTTCAAAAGGACCTATATACCTCGGGCTCAGCTTCTTTCTTTTGATAGCCCGTCCAACGCCCGTAACAGGGGATACCCTCAGAAAAATATGATCTCCAACCTCAAATTCTAGAGGTCGTCTCCTCTTGTCAGCGTAGCTTTTCTGTCGACTCTGCCCTGCAAGTAATCTCTTTCGAATAATCTGAATCTGTGCTGAGGTTTGATCAACCAAATCTGGTCCGTAAAGCTTTCTTTCAGATAGTTCGTTCCAGCACAAAGGCGATTGACACCTCCTTCCATACAATGCTTCATACGGAGCCATCTGAATACTCGCATGATAGCTATTGTTGTAGGCGAATTCCGCAAGTGGAAGAAAACGATCCCAACTTCCTTTAAAGTCAAGAACACACGCTCGCAGCATATCTTCCAACGTCTGAATTGTTCTCTCCGACTGTCCATCCGTCTGTGGATGATAAGCCGTACTGAACCTCAATTGAGTTCCCAAAGCTTTATGCAATGCTTTCCAGAATCTCGAAGTAAATCGAGGATCTCGATCAGAAATGATATTCTTTGATGTACCATGGAGCTTCACAATCTCATTGATGTAAATCTCTGCTAGTTTATCGGGAGAATAACCAGCATTGATTGGTATGAAGTGCGCCAACTTCGTTAACCGATCCACAATAACCCAGATCGCATCATAATTCCTGATCTTGGGCAATCCCGTCACAAGGTCCATGGTCACACTTTCCCATTTCCATTCTGGAATCTCAGGACTCTGGAGCAAACCAGGTGGTCTTTGGTGCTCAATCTTCACTTTCTGACAAGTGAGGCATCTCGCCACATATTTGGTCACATCACTCTTCAAACCCGGCCACCAGTACACAGATTTCAAATTATAGTACATCTTGGTCATACCAGGATGAAGAGTATACCGGCTCTTGTGCGCCTCATCTAGAATCTTTTGTCGCAACTCCGCCTTGAGTGGAACGCAGACTCTATTTTGATAGCGAACCAATCCTCTAGGCGACAAGTCATATCCTGGGACTTCTCCCCGTTCAATCCGAGTCAGATTGCGCTGTATCCAGTCATCTTGCCTCTGAGCTTCTTCAATCTCAGCTCTTAGATCACTTTCCCCCTGGGAAACAGTGTAATTATCACAGATGATCTGGTTCGTCAGATTCAAATCACGAAAATCTTCAATCAATTTCTTCTCTCGTATCATCATAGCTGCAGCGAGTACGGTCTTCCGACTAAGAGCATCAGCGACTACATTTGCTTTACCCGGATGATATTTGATTTCCAGGTCGTAGTCCTTGAGTAATTCCATCCAGCGACGCTGTCTCATATTCAGCTCTTTTTGATCATATAGATATTTAAGACTCTTGTGGTCGCAGTACAGTTCCACAGTCACACCATACAGGTAATGACGCCAAATCTTCAAAGCAAACACAATAGCCGCAAGCTCCAGATCATGAGTGGGATAGTTCAATTCATGGGGCCTGAGCTGTCGAGAGGCGTAGGCCACCACACGTCCCTGCTGCATAAGGACACACCCTAATCCCTGCCTACTGGCATCAGAGTACACAACATATGTCGTACTGGGATCGGGCAAAATCAACACAGGTGCCGACGTCAACCTCTCCTTCAGCTCCACAAAACATTTTTCACATTTCTCATCCCACACAAACGGCTGATCCTTTCTCGTGAGCTTGGTCATCGGCAACGCTATACAGGAGAAATTCTGGATGAATCTCAGATAGTAACCAGCAAGACCCAGAAAACTGCGTACCTCTGCCACAGATTCTGGCCTCTTCCAGTCTAGTACTGCTTCCACTTTACTGGGATCCACAGAGACCCCTTCTTGCGAGATAACATGACCTAGGAATCTCACTTCCGTTAGCCAAAACTCGCATTTACTCAACTTGGCATATAGTTGCTTCTCACGCAAAATATTCAATACAATTCTCAGATGATGCTCATGCTCCTCCACACTCTTGGAGTATATCAGAATGTCATCGATAAACACAGCAACAAACTAATCCAGGTATTGCCGAAAGATACGGTTCATGTAGTCCATGAAAACCGCAGGCGCATTGGTTAGCCCAAATGGCATCACCAGAAACTCATAATGACCATACCGGGTCCTGAAAGTAGTTTTCGGTACATCTTCTGCTTTCACTCGCAGCTGATGATACCCTGACCTTAGATCAATCTTTGAAAATACACACGATCCAGATAACTGATCTAAAAGGTCATCAATTCGAGGAAGCGGGTACTTGTTCTTGATAGTAACCTTGTTCAACTCTCTGTAGTCGATACACAATCGAAGACTCCCATCCTTCTTCTTAACAAACAACACTGGAGCTCCCCAAGGCGACACACTGGGTCTGATGAACCCTTTCTCAAGCAGATCTTCTATCTGTTTCTTTAGCTCCGCCATCTCATTTGGGGCCATATGATACGGGGCCTTTGAAATAGAACCTGCTCCAGGCACAATGTCAATTGGGAACTGAACTTCCCTCTCAGGAGGCAATCCACTAAGGTCATCCGGAAACACCTCCGGGAATTCACTTACCACGGGTATGTTACTCAACGTTTCTTCGGTTTCCCTTTGTATAGAGAAAAACACCATATACCCTTGGCAACCCTTCTCGATGTATTTCTCAGCTTTAGCCGTAGAAAGGAAATTCATACTAGCATCTACAGCTTCAGCCCTCTTACAAGCAGGATATACTATCCTCTTATTCCTGCAATCAAGTAATACGTTATTTGCCGTTAACCAATCAAAACCCAAAATGACTTCCAATTGGTAAAGCGGCAGACAAATCAAGTCTATAACAGACTGGTGCCCTTCCACAGTTATAACACAATTCAGACAAACTTCTGTGGTCAAGGCCTTAACACCCATCGGAGTCGACACTACCAAATCGAATGGTAACTTATGCACATACATACTCAGGCGTCTCACACAATCATACGCAATAAAGGAATGACTGGCACCCGAGTCGAACAATGCTTGCAACAAATAACCATTTAGAGAAACTTTACCTTGTATCAACTCAGGAGATCTACGAGCCTCTTCATAGGTCATAGCAAACACTCGACCCTGAGTCTTTGGCTTCTGGTCGGCCCTTGATCGCTGACAATCTTTAGCAAGATGTCCTGGCTACTTGCAGTTAAAACAAACCATCTCTCCCTGACAATTCTGGCCATAATGTGATTTGTTGCAGCGACGACATTTCCACTCGGTTGCAAATCTCTGAGGTTCACGGTCTCTAGGCTGATAGGGCTTCTTATCACCACCCCTATATGAAGAAGATCCTTGGCCTTTCCGCTTCTGGGATACATTACCCTTACTAGGTTCACTGCGGTGACCAGTAGCTCTGCCAGGATACACTTCTCTCAGATTGTTCTCTGTGATTCGACATTGCTCCACAGCCTTATTGAACTTCTTGAATCGGTGAGTAACCAACCGCTTTCGCAACTCTCACCTCAGACCACGAATGAGCATGTCTGAGCTCCATTCTCCGTCATCCTTGTACCGGAGATAGGAGGAATACCGGGACAAGCGGATGAATCGGGACAAGTAGTCATCAAAGCTCTCCGTGTCCCCTTGCCTGATGTTAAGGAATTCTGTCTCCTTCTCAAGCCGGACTGATTTCGGGAAGTACTTCTCGTTAAATTCTTGTAAGAACAATTCCCAAGTCAGTGGCACATTACCGCTCTTCAATGCTAGGGCGATATTCCGCCACCAACGATCCGCATCACCCTCAAGTTTATAAACTGCCAACCGTGGCTTCACATCATCCGGACACCCGAGGACCTCAAATATCTTCTCCAAACGATTCAGCCAATCTTCTGCCACTTGTGGATCAAATTTCCCTCTGAACGCCGGAGGCAGATGTTTGCAGAATCTTGTAACCTAGAACTGAAGATCTCTATCTTCTCTGGCTGGTCCCCCATGAGACTCTTGATTCGGAATAGCACGAGATGGGGATTCTGATGGCCGTGCTGATCCCTCAGCAGTGTCCTCATGTTGGGTTCCTTCTTGAGTTTCCTCCGGTGTGGACTGAACCGGATTCACCTTGTTCTTTGCCTTCTCCGCTCTGAGCTCGTCTCTCAGCTCAGTGATCATGTCCCGCTGGTCCTTTATCAGACCCATTAATTCTTGCATTGGATCCGGTGGATTATCGTCAACGACCTCCACCACAGGGTCTGCACGCGGAACACTGGGGCGTCCTCTAGTTTTCTTCATTCTACAAACAACTTAACCCCATTAACTGAGCAGAAATAATACACACATATACTCACCAGTCTCATATATCCATATCAATTAACATATATGTGTATACACACGATCATTCACAAACAATCTTCTATCCCTAAACCAACTAAGGGATCTATCCTAGCAACCTCTACCCTTACCAGGAACTACAGCTCTGATACCAAAATGTAACCCCAGGCCTTAATTAACGTAATTATAATTCGATAAAATGTAATAAAAGAGGTTTGAGACCGCTCGATAGTTCGAAACCTGTTAAATTACCCACTAAATAGTAGGGACTTATAAAATTTTCAAAAACTTCTTTCCTATCCCGGTCTTGTTTCCAATTATCGAATATAATCACCTGTACAGTTAATTTACATTCATAAATATCAGAGTTCGTAATTTAAACCCCGGCAACCCCCGGGTTCATCTATATATTCATAAAGTTCCTAATCCTGATTAGGGGATTACAAAACCAAGTATTCAAACTATATACACCTCAAAATGTTATACAGTAATCCCTATCCAAAACGAATAACCAACCAAGACCATCCTAATGTCCCTAGAAAAGCTCTAACCACTCCGGGTCACGCGCTTCTCCTTGGAGCCAGTCGCCCTGTCTGAAAGGTTAGTTCAAAGGAAAGAATGAGATTCAAAAGAATCCCAGTAGTAACTAAACATTTATACCACACATAAGCACACAGCATGTAAGCAAATCATCATACAGCAGCAGCAGCTCAAATCACACTCCACCCTCATCCCCTTTCTCCGCCGGGAAAGCACACCGCCTAACCCGAACCGTTGTTAGCTACTCAGGGACTATTGGCGTGGCAGTGCATAAACATAGCCTTATAGCACATAGCTAACTGGCTTCACAAACGGCCCGTCGGCCTCACAAACAGCCTTTCGGCTCACAAACAGCCTTTCGGCCCACATATCACATAATCACACCTCATCCTCATCCCCTTTCTCCGCCGAGAAGGCACACTGCCCAACCCGAACCGTTGTTAGCTACTCAGGGACTATTGGACTGACGGTGCTCACATATATCCACATAAGTCGCAACATACGAACTTATCACAATTCAATGATAATACACACATACAATGCATCACATATGGTACGAAAGAAAAGTCACTACCTGATCCCTTCCTGATGTCTCTGGGCACAGTGGGCTCACGAGGATAGCAGATGTCAAATCCTATAATCAAAATAGGGACATTTGGTTAATTTCCTTTTCCAAGTTCTTACTTCAATAACACTCTAAGTTGGTATTCATTTGGACTCTTTAGATGGCCATTAAATGCCTAAACATATGCCTAAAGGGTTGGGATAACTATCCCCAAAGATCCCTTTTTGGAAAGCTAAACACTGATTTTTGGACCCCTCACTCGCACCCCTCACTCGAGCACAGAAGGCCGTGCTCGAGCACGACTCCCATTTTCACTTCGAGCACCCGCGAGTGACCTCCAGCGAGTGCTTGCCCGAGAGCAAACTTCCAACATCTTCCTTCACCTTCACTCGAGCACAAACGCCTGTGCTCGAGCACTGACCCTCAGAGCTCGCGAGCACAAGGCAGCGAGTGTCTGCCCGAGAGCACCCCAACTCCCAGGCAACAGATTCACTCGAGCACAACCCCAGTGCTCGCGAGTGATCCCCCAATGCTCGCGAGTGCCAGGCGCACTCTTGGCAATCTCTCACGAGTGATACCCTGAGATACCCACCCGCAGCACTAAAAACACACCCTCACTCGAGCACAAACATGCTCACTCTAGCACGTTCATCCAGTGCTCGAGTGAGTTCTTCTCTCACTTGAGAAATCACACCAGAAACCAGAACGCAGCAACTGGTAAACTTCTCCAGAATTCACCAAATGGACTCGAATGGTTCTTAAACTTGTGTCAAGGCTCATTATCACTTATTTCAACACAAGGAACCCATTGGCAACCAAAAACAACCCAAATTCAACTCATCCAACACATTCTCTCTCTAAATCATCAAACCACTCAAAACCTCCTTCTAACAAATTCCCTCATTCAACTTTAAATCAAAGTCTAATCACTCCCAAGTGTCAAAACTGACCAAATGAACAGTGACACTCTTACCAAAACCTACCCTTCATTTAACATCATAATTAGGTCTAATTTCCAGATTTCTCATTGATTAAGCAAACATCTTGACATATATATCAAAATGCATGGCAAACCTACCTCTTCAACTTGCTGAAATCAACACCTTGATTCCACCAACTTTCAGATTTATCCAACAATCAAACACCACCAATGGAAATTCTGAAACCATAGAAATAATGCTCTTGACCTCTTAATCAACATTAATGAAGGGTAATCAAGCATATAAGATCATTTACTCACCTAGAATTCAAGCCCTTACTTCCTCTTTCTTGCTTGGTTCGCCGGAAATGGAAGAAAATGGAGAGAGAATGATGTTAATCACTTCCTTCCTTCTTCCCATACACTTAGCCGACTAAGAGGAGAGAAGGAATAAGTTTGACAACTTTGACTCATCCAATGGTCATTATTGTGCCACTTGGCACCATCCCATTACTCCCACCATGATTTCACATAAACTCTTCCACACTTGATTCCACCTCATGTTCTTCCAATCTCAACCGTTGATTAAGATTACTAAGGGGTTTTCTCATCCAGAACTAACCAGACGGTTGGTAAATTTACCATTTTACCCCTGATTATCATAATACTCATTAAACCATAATAAATGATCTTGATATCACATTACACAATATATACTTCAAATATGCTTAATTAACATTAATTACATCATTTGATGTTACTAATCCTTGATTAAAATCCAGGATATTACAGGAATCACATGTGTGTGAGCTTATGTGAGCTCATGTGAGGTTTGTCAAGATCTTGACAAGTGTCAAGACATAAGCCAGGGATTTTGGGTCAACAATTCAAACTCACATCTCTCTCCTCTCTTTGTGAAAGTCGGCCAACTTGGGGAGGGAATTAAAGATCTGATTTCCCTTCATCATTTTCACCATCTCATCTTCTCTCTCACACACTCCATGGACGCCAAGCACAAGGGGAGGAAAGAGAAAACTAGAGGTGAGATTTTGGTTGGTTTATGGTCCTTTAATGCTCTAATGTCCTTCTATAAAGTTGTTCATAGTGATGAGAGCTTCATCTCTATGGTTTTAGATTCTTGATTGGAGGTGTTTGATTGCTTGAGGAAAAGTGAAAAGATGAAGAATCAAGGAATTGGTTTGGGAAAGAGGAAGAGGTGAGCATTTGCTTCCTTTTGATCTAAGTTTTGTGATTTGTGGTTGAGTATTGTGAATTTTGGTTTTTCCCCTGATTTTGGTGGAATTGTGAAATGCATGAATTGTCATGTGTTTTATGTTGAAAATGGTGCCATGTTGTGGTATTTGGTCATTGGAATTGATTTGGGAACTTGAGATGGAAAGTTGTGCAATGTTGAGTTGAAATGTGGTTTTGTGATGACATGTTGTGATTATTTGTAAAAAATGTCAATGTGATATGAATTTGGTTGATTTGGTATTTCCAATGGATTCCTTGTGAAATTTTGTGTGAGAATGATGTTTGATATGAAAATTGGACCATTGGAAGCCAATTGTGCAAATTTGGAATTCTGTCTTTTGAAGTTCTGTTTTGGGCAGTCTGGTGTTGTGGACGTTTTGAATGACCAAATGGTCTCTAAAAATTATGAAACTTTCCAGTCTTGAATTTTACATCTTAAGATTCAAAATGGACATAAATTTTGTGTCATTTCGCTTTTTGAGCTGGGAGTTTGAACTGTCCAAAATTTGGCATCAAAACTGGACCCTGTTTTGGTACAACGTTAGGTTTTTGGTAAATCTGGACTTTTGTGGTGATTTCTAGTTATGGTCAATATTTTTCCTTGCAAGAGGACTTAAATAGCTTTCATTTGGCTTTGGAATCACCTTATCTTGATTTTTTTGGAATTAGTTATGATTTGTGGAAGTTCAGCCAAGAAACTGGATTTTCCTGGGCCGCGGCCCAAATGTTTCTGAGCGTTTCTGGGCAGTTTTGGGCCGCTGCCAGTGGATTGTGGGCCACAGTCCACCCCCAAAAATCAGTATTTTGGACTTTTAAAAGGTGATCTTTGGTCAAGTGTTTCCCAAGCCTTTAGGCATATGTTTGGGCTTTGATTAGCCACCTAAAGGTCATGAATGGTAACCAACTTTAAGTGATATGAAAGTAAGGTTTTGGAATAGAGAATAACCCTATGTCCTTGCTTTGATTATAGGGTTGATGTTCGCCCTGGACGTGGTTCGGTATTTGTTTTGATCGTAAGTGAGCGGTGCTGGAGCTTACGTGGAAAGAGTGTAGGGAACATATCTCTTCTGCTTGTATTTGATATATGTGTTAGTGTGTTGGTGCATGTCTTAGCTTTGCATAATTGTGTGTAATTTGAAGCTATGTTTCAATTTATGCTATGGCCATAGGTATATTGTTCGAAGCATTGAGCTTGCAAATTGACATTGTGTTATCATGTGTTGTGTGATGCAAGCATGTCATGCATTAAACATTTATCATACTTGCATATTGATATTGTTTACCTACTGAGATTCTCTAGAATCTCACCCTCCCCTACTAACCTTTCAGACAGGGTAGTGGATCGAGGACGGAGTAAGTGATCAAGGGCGGCAAGGACTTCCTTCGGGTTGAAGATTCGGTAGTTGGTTATCATAGTTAGGAGTATATAGATTTGGATGTGTATATAAGTATGTGGATGAGGATTTGCTATGTATTTGAGAAGTCTTTGTGTAATCCCCATATGAGGGCTTGTAGGGGCGACTATGCCCTATAAGGCTTTGAGTTAATGTATGGAACCCGGGATTGCCGGGATTACATTGTGTACTCTAATTTGTTGTGAATGTGATATTCTGCGTAGTAATTGTATTCGAAAAGTGATTATAAGACCAAGTTTATAAATGATTTCGAAAGGTATTTATGAAAACCCTATCGTGAAAATGGGACTTTGAAATAGTTTTGTTTCTTATTGGTCTCTATTTTACTTTAAATCGCGTATTTCGGATATGATTACGGCAGGGGGTTACATCCAAACCCAAATGATCCTTCTAATTTTTTATGTTATTTGCTGTAGAAGAAAATTTTATTGAGGAAAATGGAAAGGGTGAAGGCCCAGTGGCACTGTAAGGAGCTATTCAGGACGATGTGTTTATGAATTACATGTCTAGAGGTACCTTCCTTCTTTATGTAATGTCTTAATGATAGCTGTTTAAAAAGTGAGAGGAGTAGCCTGTAAGTCCGTCAGTCTAGGTCTAAAAGATCTTTTGAGAAATGTTAAACCATGCATTGTGGTTTTAGTCAAAACTAGGTTTAGTGGAAATGTGGTTCAGAAAGTAATTCAGAAATTGGGCTTTTGTCATTGAATTATTGAAGAAGCAAGAGATATTTTTAGTGGGATATAAATTTTGTGGAACAATAATGAAATTGCCATCTACATCATCAAACAATAAAACCAATTCATCCACTATTTAGTATCCAGAATTGAATAAAGGCCTTAGTCTTTACAGCAATTTATTGTAGTTTAAGAGAAGTGGAAAGGAAAGTTATGTTTGAGGCTCTATGGAACATTTCTAGTACTACTTACCTCCCTTGGTTGCTAGCTAGAGATTTTAATGACATAAAAACTGTAGAAGACAAAGAAGAGGTGCCATAATCAATGAGAGAAAGTGTTGTAGGTTAGAACTTCGATAGATGCTAGCTGATTGATTTGGTTTCAGAAGGGACAAAATTCACTTGGAGAAGCCCTATTACTCAGTTTACATGTTGGCTTTATAAAAAGTTAGATCGAGGCTTATGTAATGTAGCTTGAGTAAATGAGTTTAACGATGCCTTAATCAAAATAGGTCCAAGAATTCAGTCAAATCATCATCTATTGTTCATCACTCTGTTCATAATGCATGGGAGAAGAGAAAACCATCTATTTTGATTTGAAGCTACTTGGTAGAAATACCATGATTGTAAAAATTTATTGAGCAGGAATTGGCAAAGTTAGGAAGATAGTAGTAATGAGCTTGAATAGTTGAAACCAAGACTGCTATAATGGAATGCGAATGCCTTCAATAGTATTGCAAGTAAAAGGAAGGAGATCACACGTAAGCTTAAAGGTATTCAAGTCATTTTACAAGATAAGAGCAATCAGTATCTAGAAGATCTTGAAAAAAAGCTTAGTGAGGAATTAACGAAAGTCTTAGATATGGAAGAAAAACTATAGTTTCAAAAAGCACGCACTAAATGGATGAATGATAGTGATAGAAATACTTCTTACGAGCATATACCCTATGCAACATGATAGGATACCTATAGGGATTATAAAGGACATAGAGCAGCCATAAAGGAAGCTCATTTGGGGAGACAAGGATGGAACAAAGAAGCATCATATGGGCATTAGATGTATAGACCTAAAACCGATGGAGGTATAGGAATCAAATCTTTAGCTCTTATGAATGATACTTTCCTGCTCAAATTAATATGGAAAATGAGAGTAGAACCTAAATCTTCTGTGGGTCCAAGTGTTACTCGGAAAGTATAGTAGAGAAGAGAGCATGGAAGAGCCAATGATTACTAAAGGAAGTGATTCAAAGCTTAGAAAGAATTAGTCAAAATAAGGTAAAGCTTTCATGCAAATCTGATAGTATAAGATGAGCACACTGATCAGATCCCTTTGATATGGAATTTTTCAGGAAGCGGGGAATTCACTGTTGCTAGCATGTACAAGTTGTAACACCTATTCCTTATGCCCATTTATTATGCATAAGAAGCGATATCATTATTATTATGGCTTAGGAGAATAAGTAAATAAGCTCTGAGCCAAAAACTTTCACATTTATTCTCGGGACACTATTCGTTTGATAAAGAATGTATTTACCAAATTGTTTATCTTTTTATACGGGGTTACTATATTCACTCTATTTATTACTATCAGAGTTCTATTCTGCTTATTAAACTCGCAGAATGTTTATTAGCTAATGGGCTCGTACTGTGCAATTACCCATTCCTAGTTCAATTAACGCGCATGGATAATTAACCCCTTCGTCATGTGGGTTATGCAGTTAACCACATAAAATATTAATACATAATGGGACAGCGCATAATAATTCCTCCACTCTTCATCTACAACTTCTTCTCCTGGCACATCGTCCTACCCTCCTTTCCTGTGATCACATGCCTAAATGGTTAGTTAGGGGAGGGTGAGATTCTGGGGAATCTCAGTAACAAATAGTACCATATATGCATGTAAGATAAATGCTTAATGCATGACTTGCTTGCCTTATATAGGCTCATGCTAACATAATGACATACTTGAATGCTCAATGTTTTGACATACATACATACATATGGCCATAGCAAAAATAGAAACAAAGCTTCAATTGTTCATACATGCTTCATATAATCAAGCAAAGCAACTAGGCATATCAATGCACTAGCATAGATATCGAGTACATAGAGGATAGGTAAGTTCACTACCTGCTGCGTTTAAGTCCTCCTCTTATACCATTTCTACCAACCATTGAAGTTGTCTGAAGAACCTTCCATTCTTCTTCCTTGTCATCTCATGGCCCTAGGTATATAACCATATATTAGAGCCATGATAAATGAATGTCCAATATGGCTACATGGGCCTTTAACAACTTTAAGGGCCTAATTCTAACCCTTGGAGTTCCTAATTAGTACATTTTACCTTTTTTGCTTTAAATTTGCATGGAATTAAAAAGCCAGCAAATTTTTCACTTATCTTTGAAAAATCATAACTGTCTAGGAAACTCCAATTGAGGTGGTTCAAAGTCCTATATGACCTTAGTTAAGTGTAATTTAAGGGAGAAATACCACTATAGCCAATTACATGTACACAATTCGAGAATTCACAATTATTCCCTTCTGCCACAAAAGTCTTCATAGAATTAATGTCCAACTTCAATAAATCATACCTTTTAGTGTACTTATCCAAATGAGATGGTTCCAGCGGCTAATTAAATATTTTCAAGTCCTTTATCAAGAAAAAGTATGGTATATGGAAAAATGGAACCACAGAAACCCAAAACTTTGCAATTGCCCAGACTGCCACAGAACAAGTTCGAGAATCATTACCATACTTTAAAAATTCATATCCCTCAATCTACTTGTCCAAATGACACATTTCATATATCAAAATAAATCTATTTAAGTATATTTTCATGAAAAAATATCAACATCTGGCAATTACTGCCACAAAATTCCCAGAAACTCGTCAAACCCTATATGTTCAAGAATTCATTTCAAAAATAGGGCTTGACTTTGAAAAATCATAACTTTAAATTCACTTATCCAAACATTATGTTCTACAAATTCACTTATACAAACATTATTGTTTAATAGTCCATGCTGATGTCATCTTTTAATGAGCTGATGTCATAATTACCTATTTTCCCATTTTCATATTTTCTAGCAGATTTTCTACTCAATTTTTGAAAAATCATAACTAATTCTAGAAAAAATCAAAATGAGGTGATACCAAAGCCTATTAAAAGATATTTAAGTTCTCTACACAGAAAAAATATGAATCAAGGCTGTCCATAACCACAAAAATACAAAATTGCACAAAAGTCCATACTGCTCCAAAACAGATTCCAGTTTCAATCCCAAACTTTGGAAAATCATAACTCTTAGCAATTGAAATGACAATAATTATATGTCCATTTTAAAGCTTAGCATGTGAACTTTAAGATTGGAAAGTTTCATAATATTTAGACATCATTTTCCATTTAAAACGTCCATACACACCAAGTGCCCTGTTCAAAGTTTCAATGGATAGAATTTCCAACTTTTGACCCAATATGACACAATTTTCACCACAATACACTATCCATTTCATCCATTTCAAAATTACATTAAAATTAGGGCAAAATCCATAAATCTCAAAACTCATCAAATGACCACACTCAATATGTCAAAGTAGAGCTTTTACTCACCTCTTCCTGTTCCTTAAGCTACTTCCTTGATTCCTCAACCTTCAACTTTTCTCAAGCTCTCAAACACCTTCTTTCAAAAATCTAAAACCATAGAGATAAAGATCTCATAACCATGAACAAGATTAGAGAAGATGATTTGAGCTAAAGAGAACATCAAGTAAGCTAAAATCTCACCTTTCCCTTTCTCTTTCCTCTCTTTAGTTAGACGAACATGGAGGCTTGGAGAGAGAGAGTGAAGATGATGAAGAAACATATTTTTGGCTCCAAATGGCCCGCTTGGCCAACCTAAAGAGAGGGAGAGGAGAGAGGGAAGAGTTTTGAAAATTTGACTATTATATCCACTTTATTAACTATTATATTAGGTTACAACTACCATTTGGACCCAATTTTGGCAATATAGCCCCTAGGCATATACATTTCCAAAATTTAAAACAAAGGACAATCCGGTGAAATTTCACCAATTAAATTGTCCACAGCAGCCAGAATAGTCAATATACGAAGGTTTGGAGGTCACTTTTCACTTCCTTCCGGCTTTTCTCAAAGTAGTTGAACCCTGGCTCTCTTCAAAACATGAAATGGAGCTTCCAAACCTTAAATTACATAGAAGAGTAGCTTAGGAATAGAATTATACACATTAGGAGCTAAATCGTTGGAGGAATCGGCTTACCTTGTGATTTTTCTTCTCCTTTCTCTCTCTACAATTCCACACGTTCTCTCTCTATATTCAGCTGAACTTCATGACGGAAATGAGAGGAAGAAGACGATAGGAAATGTTTAATATTCCATACTGATGTCATCTTTTAATGAGTTGATGTCATAATTACCTATTTCCCATTTTCGGATTTTCTGGCAGATTTTCTGCCCAATCTTTGAAAAATCATAACTAATTCTACAAATATTAAAATGAGTTGATACCAAAGCCTATTGAAAGATATTTAAGTCCTCTACACAGAAAAAATAAGAATCAAGGCTTTCCATAACCACAAAAATACAGAATTGCACAAAAGTCCATACTACTCCAAAACAAATTCCAATTTCAATCCCAAACTTTGGAAAATCATAACTCTTAGCTCACAAATCGAAATGACACAAATTATATGTCCATTTTGAAGCTTAGCATGTGAAATTTAAGACTGGAAAGTTTCAGAAATTTCAGATGACATTTGCCTATTCAAAACATTCATACAAACTGATTTCCCAGTACAGAGTTTCAATGGACAGAATTTCCAACTTTTACACAATTGTTCCCAATGGTTCTAATTTCACAACAAACACTCTCCCCACACAAATTTTCACAAGGAACCCATTGGAATCACTAAAACAACCAAATTCTCAAGACATCCACACATATTCAGTTTTGAACCACAATGCAACACAACCACCAATTTGCCAAACTTTCCATTTCAAGTTCCAAACCAATTCCAATGTCACAATGACACAATATGACACCATTTTCACCACAATACACTATCCAATTCCTCCATTTCAAAATTACACTAAAATCAGGGCAAAATCCACAAATCTCAAAACTCATCCAATGACACTCAATATGTCAAAGTAGAGCTTTTACTCACATCTTCCTCTTCCTTAAGCTAGTTCCTTGATTCCTCAACCTTCAACTTTTCTCAAGCTCTCAAACTGTAATATCCCAAAAAGTGATTAAGGGTTAATGACTTCAAAAGTGGATGTAATTATTGTTGAATAAACACTTTTGGAGAATGTGTGATGGGAATTTGGATATTTTAATGATTCCAATGGCTTCCTTGTGAAAATTCGTATGGGGAGAGTGTTTATTGTGAAATTGGAACCATTGGGAACAATTGTGCAAAAGTTGAAAACTCTATCCATTGAAACTCTGTATAGGGCAACCGATTTGTATGGACGTTTTTAATAGGAAAATGCTGTCTAAAAATTCTGAAATTTTCCACTCTTAAATTTCACATGTCAAGCTTCAAAATGGACATATAATTTGTATCATTTTGATTTGTGAGCTAAGAGTTATGAATTCTTGAAGTTTGCCCAGCGAAATTAATTATTTTCTGGAACAGTTGGCAAAGATTAAAATTCTGGGAATTTTGTGATTCCATCTAGCAAAAGTCTATATTTTTCCTTAAAATTAGATTCAATAAGGGTTATATAGGCTTTGGAATCACTCCAATTCAAGTTTTCTAGAATTAGTTATGATTTATCAAAGTTTGGTCAGAAAATCTGCCAACAAATCCAAAAATGGAAAATTTGTGATGGAAACT
The DNA here is from genome assembly GCA_963210345.1 of Inga oerstediana. Taxonomy (NCBI): domain Eukaryota; kingdom Viridiplantae; phylum Streptophyta; class Magnoliopsida; order Fabales; family Fabaceae; genus Inga; species Inga oerstediana. The sequence goes on from OY723405.1 coordinate 74,769,774, forward strand.
TTGTAATTATGGGATAATTTGTGATCAGCCCATTTTGGCACAAAATTGGGCCCCTAGATGTGAATATGACTAACCAAGAAGTGGGAAGAGTGGTTGGAATTTAATTGGGCTTGTGAACCATTTATATGTACAAAAAGGATTTGTGTACATAAAGTGGATTTTTAAAAATTTCTAAATATGACATAAGCAAGCAATACCATGACATGAGCCTAATGTTATAAAACACTTACAGCACCTTTTTCCTTCCATTTCCCGTCGTCTTTTCCAGCAAAACAAAATGTGAGAGAGAGCTTGGAGAAAAATAGAGAGAAGGAAGGAGAAATCTCACAAGGTAACGTGTATAATCCTTCTCCTAAGCTATTCCTTTATGTGAATTAAGGTTTTGAAGCAAAGAATTTCATGGTTCAAAGAGGCTAGGGTTCAGCCAAATTTTGGAAAAGCTAGTGGGAGCTTGAAGTAACTTCCAAACTTTCGTATATTGCTTATTCTGGTTGCTGTGCGCAATTTAATCAGTGAAATTTTGCCGAATTGCCATTGGTTTTAAAGTTTGGAAATGATAAGGCCTAGGGGTTATGCTGCCCAAACTGAGTCTTAATGTTAGTTGTAACCTAATGTAATGGTTAATAAAGTGGTTAGGAGTATAAAGAAACGCGTTTACGGAGCCGAAATCGTAAAACCCTGAAACCCTTGAAGTAGGGCTGCCAAAGGTAAATTTGTAATTTTACATTGAATTTGATAATTCCAAGTCTGGAAATGGATTCCTTGGGCGGAAATATGTTAGGATAGCCTAGATTAGAATTTCAGGAAAAGTGCAACCGGACCAGGTACGGTAGGCCCGGGCTGGTTCCTCGAGGGCATTTTTGTAAATTCTCATTATAGACTCATATAACCCCAAGACACACTATGGAAGTGTCTAAATGGTGCATTTGGAATTGTAGGATTCGATATTTTCCCTGTTCATGATCCACCTGCGCTAAAGCACAATCGGAAAGAACAAGGTAGTGACTATTTCTCTTATGCTGTGTGTGAAACATTGTATGTATGTTTGTCATGCATTGAGAATACTTTGTGAATACATTGTGATGCTTTGAGTTCACAGCGCAAGCTGACGCATAGTGACACTTTGTGATACATAGAGATCGCAGCGAAAGCTGACGCATAGAGATTACAGTCATAAGTGCTGTCGTTTGTGGCGAAAGCCATGATACATTGTGATGCTGCTTAACATGATCATATATGCTATGTGTTTATACACTGTATGAGTGATTTGTTACTACAAAGATTCTTTTGAATCTCATTCTTTCCATTGATTAACATTTCAGACGAGGCAAGTGGCTCCAAGGAGAAACGAACCACCAGGAGCGGCTAGGATCTTGTAGAGATGTGTTGTTTGGTTGTTGGTTATCTGTTTTGGACTTGGGATTATTGTTTATTTTTGAAATGTAGATATTATGTTGATGTTGGTCATGTAATCCCCTAGTTGGTACTTACAACCCTTAGTTTATGCACGTATGAAACCCGGGAGTTGCCAGGAATTTGGCTATGCACTCTGATATGTATGAATGTGATTGAACTGCGCAGAGTAATTAGATTCGGAAGATGAATATGAGACCATGTTGAACAAATTTTAGAAAAGAGATTTGAGAAAAACGTATCCGTCGGTCTCTAATTCCTTTAAATTACTCATTTTCGAATCTTAATTACAGTTATCAAGGTAGGGGATTACACAAACACCTTCTTTCAAAAATCTAAAACCATAGAGATGAAGGTCTCATCACCATGAACAAGATTAGAGAAGATGATTTGAGCTAAAGAGGACATCAAACAAGCTAAAATATCACCTTTCCCTTTCTCTTTCCTCCCTTGAGTTGGACGAACATGGAGGCTTGGAGAGAGAGAGTGAAGATGATGAAGAAACATATTTTTGGCTCCAAATGGCCCTCTTGGCTGACCTAAAGAGAGGGAGAAGAGAGAGGGAAGAGTTTTGACAATTTGATCAAAATCAATGGCTCACACGATGCCAAGTGTCACACTCTTGCAACATCTTCATAAGCACACATGCAAATGATTCCACCCTCTTGAGCAATTAATCCTAACCATTGATCTTTAAGTTACCAATGAGTTTTCTCTTCAGTAACTGACCAATTGGTCGGTAACTTTCTTTTTTCCCTTTTGGCCCCTAATTATGGCAATTCTTATTGAATCACCACCAAACACATTTTATTATTCCATTTTACCATAATATGCACCCACCCTCTATTCCAATTCAATTTAGATGTTAATTCACAATTGAACTTAAATACAAGGTTTAGGCACTGCTCATAACACATTCGAATCACAATTCACATCGTATTCTCCAAAAGTGTTTATTTATCAATAATCACATCCACTTTTGAAGTCATTAACCCTTAATCACTTTTTGGGATATTACAGAAACTTCCAACATTAAATCTATGAACTTGAATCTTGAAATTCTCCTTATATCTTGCTAGTTCCCTTTTCTTCAATTTCTTCTCCTTCTTGATTAATGTCCACAATCCTTTTTGATTTTCTTGACTAATATATTCAATCCCTTTCATTTGCTTCTTCATCTTTGTCAATGGTCCAACTTAATATTCTCTTTCTTTTCATGACTTCTTCTTCCCATAGTTGATAACTTCATTCTTCAATATCTTCTTACTTTTCTTGGTCACTCTCCATAACCCAACTTGATATCTTCTTTGTTTGCTTGACTAATCTACAAAATATTTCACATTAAATATAGTCACTAGTCAATGTAGGAGAAAAATACATTATGCAAACTTTTTGTTCTTAATATTTGGCATCTATATTTGATATAATCAAAATGAAGCATATCTAACATCTTTCTTTGTCTAAAATTAGCATTTCCAATATTTCCGTTTGTCTCCACATCAGTGCCGTATGAGATGAGCAAAAATGATATGGATGTCATGCAGACTATCAACTTAATATTTTTGGTAAACTAACAATTAAACTTAATATGGATAACAACCAACGTGAAATTGCTATGATTTGAAAACTTTCAAGACAATATGGATAACGACCAACATGCTTATCTAACATGCCCATGCATTATTCAGATCATTTTTTTTTCAAGTTAGATTTATAGATAAGGAAACAATTTCTTAAAAATGCATATTGTCTAAATGATTGGAGAAAATTAAAGAGGGGAAAGCTCTTGTGCGATAAAGGGGGAAATCATAGAGATACTTGTTTATTTCGATGTTGGTAGGGTGTAGTGATAGAGGGTTACCGACAGCCTTGTTTTCGTTATTGCGCAATACGTCTGACATCCAGTAATTAAATCTTTTTCTTCATTACTCTTTAAGGAACATAAACCCCACCTCCATTTACAGCTTCTTCAATGTCGTTCACATTATTAGCTTATCATATTTAGTCAATTAACAATCATACTTAATCTTTATAAGACATCGCTGCAATTTGAAAGCTCCCAGGATAATATTAAAGACAACTTTTAAGACAACATTGCTCGAGTAAAAATTTTTAAGGCAAATTATCACATTTGCTAAAATGACGTAGATGACACCTGAACATGTTAGTTCAGCATAGTTTATCAAATAAAAAAGCATCTTGTTATTTCCACGCTCCCCTCAAGTTGGGGAGTACACATCTATGAACTTTAGGATGAGAAATCAAAGAAGGTTGTTTGAATGATTGTTGAAGATGTCTTTTCCAACACATGCCAATATATAGAAGAATTTCTTTTTTGAAAAACTGCGCAGTACAATGTGATATTTACAGGGCAGTAGGATAACACTATTCTGGATTATAACAATATCAATCACACCCAGCTTGGATCAGTGAGCATCGAATTATGTTCTTGGAATATAGCGTTGGTCAAAACAAAATATCAATTGGGTCTAAGCGTTTTATATTCTTGTATCCTGTGCCCTTAATTTCCCGTCCCAAATTGACTGCGGTAATCAGTAAGCATAGGAGAACAAATTCCTTCCCAGTCTACACACACTGCGATATTTTACTCGCATCCCGTGAGCTCTGGTAAAACCCTCCAATATCTCATACAGGAAGGGTTTGTGTGAATTGCTTGAAGAACCCATCTTTGAAAACTCTTAAAGGACCTTTCGCTGGATTGAGTCTTAGACCCAACTTTCGACTGTCTTGCAAGCAGATGCATTTGAAAGAAGAGCTCAGCAGGTCTTTGTTCTGAGAGACATAACAGATACCCACCGTTAGTCAACAATCAGCCGTGAATAGTTATAAATTAACAAACACCAATATTAATGTAGAACAGCAATAAAAAGAGGGGAGTGGGAGAATAAAGAGGGTGAAACACGTAGGGAGGAAGTTGGAAGGATACAAAATCCGATATCGACTGGTCAAAAATTCAAGTCTGAACTCATACTACTTTAGGGCTCTTTAGGGAGCACAAAACATGAAATGAAAATAAACACGTCAAAGTAACAAATCAACAGAGCCAGAAAATACATAAATCCAACCTAAATTTCCTATATTATCTTTAACCCCTAATTTACAATTAATAAATATTTTATATTTTTCATTAGATCACTTCCATTCTCCAACTATTGCACGAAATTCAATCAACGAGACAGATCAGTTCTAATTCAATGTTCTACTGATATAATTAGGTTTTTTATGTGAACAAATGTCAAAATCTGGTTGATCTTAACCGTACCAGTAGCTGGTTTCTTAAGGGCTGCAACAATCTGCTATACAGAACAAGAAACCAAAAGAATGCAAGTATTTAGGGGACTGTTTGATTTTCTGGTTTCAAAACAGTCTTTTGTTTTAAAAAAATAAAAAATGAAAACGTTTGAAAATGTGTTTTCGGTTATGTGTTCTGAAAATGTTTCTGGTTGTGTTCAGAACATCTTTTGATACTTTTTGTTCCACAAAATTAACAAAATTAGGGAAGAGGCGGAGAACATTGTATTTACATTAATGAAAAACATGCTAATACAACAAACTATTCTTTCCGTTTAAAAAAATCGTGATATGTTTTTTAAAATAATGATTCAAACAGATTTTAATTTTTTGTTTCTAAAACTTGTTCTAAAAAATTACTCTACATAATTATTCTAAAACACAAAAATAGAGAATAAAATAAAACAAGCGCGAGAATTCTAATTACACCTCCAACCCTTAATATAAGACATATTTACCTAATTTGATTAGATTAAGGAAGTTAGTTAAATTAATTAATATGACATATATTTTCTAAAACACCTTAATCTCCTTCACTCCTTGATTATTATTGAGGGAGCATAAATAACGGTAATTTAGGAAAAGATTGACAAATATTAAAACTGTGTTAGAAATCAGCCCATGATTAATCGCATGATTTCAGCCCATCATCATGTCCCTGATTCTAGTATCTTTAGTATAGGAAAGTTTTTGATTTGTATGTAATAATGTCTCATTATAGCATATTATAGACCAGCTATGATTCCTCTGTTTTCTGGTCTATATAAACTGCTGTAATCCTTCGATATGAAATATGAGAAAGTAATATATGCTCTAGCCTCCAATATGGTATCAGAGCTGAGCAAAACAGAGAGTGAGAGCAAGGCTGAGCAACTGTGAGACCAGAAATAGCGCCACCATAAGCGAGACAAACCGGAGAGAGGGGGAGAGAGATTAAGATCGGTGTTCTTCGATCTGGAGCAAGAGGGCACGTAACAATACACCGCCACCACAGGCAGGACCGGACGGCGCCGACCGGCCGACCTCGACCACATTGCCGGCTCGTAACCCCCACGTGCCGCCGTCCAGAAGCATTCCGGCAAGGTTTTTCCCAGAATTATGAACCTGTCCGAATTCCCTCCTCTTTTCGGCTCTGTCCCTGGAAACTCATCTAAAAACGGACTTCATTCCGCTGCACTTATGTCTGGTACCAATTCCACCACCACTTCTTCTACCAACCACTCATCTTCCACTACCAACAGTAGCTTCATGGCATCAGAATTTCTAGAACCTCAGAGTATGTTCATTAACCATAGGTTTAATGGAAAGAATTACCTCCAATGGTCCCAAAGCGTGCTAAGGTATATCTGTGGAAAGCGAAAAGAAAAATATATCAATGGGGAAGCACCACAACCAGCCCCAGAAGACCCAACCTTTGATACTTGGTTTGCTGAAAAAAACCAAGTTATGACTTGGCTATGTAACTCTATGACTGCTGACATCAGCGAAGGCTATCTCCTGGCAAACACTGCAAAAGAAATTTGGGATGCAGCCAGAAGAACTTATTCCTCTCTTGATAACACTGCAGCCTTGATCCATTTGAAGCGCCAACTTCACGATTTAAGACATGGTACTCGGACCGTAACTGATTACTATAACGCGTTGATCAAACTCTAGCAACAGCAGGACCTGTTTGAAGTGCACCCATGGAAAAATGTGGAGGATCAGTTATACAAGAAGATAGTCGAAGAACAGAGAGTTTATGATTTTCTTCTCAAACTCAATGATTCGTTTGAGGAAATATAGGGCAGAATAATGGGAATCAAACCCCTACCACACCTCTTTGATGTCATCAATCATGTGCAATTCGAAGAAAGTCGGAAACTCTTGAATCGAAGCAGCCCAAGTCTTGTTGACAGTTCAGCACTTGCAGTATGAGGACCACCGGAGGAACGGAAAAACAAATGGTGCGACTATTGCAAGAAGAAGGGTCACATCAAGGAGGAACGTTGGAAGCTGCACAGCAAACTATCCCCTAGCAAACCACAGGGTCATCTCACCTCCACTGAACAAAAGACTGAGGACACTACTTCATTAAGTCAAGACAAACTACAGATGCTCCGTCGGATCCTTGAAAGACAGAATAAGTCCAACTCTTTGCCAAGTGTTAATCTTGTCCAATCAAGTAATTCTATCATAGCTCTCAATACTATACGGACTAGCGACGATGCATGGATAGTTGATTCAGGAGCCACAGATTATATGACGGGTAATCGAACCTTGTTCACAACTCTTAAACTGTGTCCGAAGCACCTTCGTGTTAAAGTTGATAATGGGGTATTTACTAAAGTTGAAGGAATTGGCACCGTCACACTATCCAATTCACTCCGCATTCACCATGTTCTATTTGTCTCAGCGCTTACTTGTAACTTAATATCTATGAGCAAGTTAATGAAAGGACATATATGTAGAGTGATAGTTGACGTTGATGTGTTTATTTCAGGATTTACACTCGCCAAAGATGATTGGGACTTCTAAAGAATGGGACGGACTTTTCAACCTGGAGAAATCGAAGATGGCGAAAAATCGAGTTGGAATGCACAATATGCCCTAGTGAGCTCAAGTTCTCAAGACAAAGATGTACTCTTATGGTATTGTCATTCAAGACATCCTAGTTTTGATTACATGAGACATGTGTTTCCAAATTTATTTAATATTCTGTTCCTTTTCATTGTGAAACTTGTCAATTGGCTAAACAAACCCGATCCTTCTATCAAAAACAACCCTACCGACCCACTGTTCCTTTCCAACTCATCCATAGTGACATTTGGGGCCCGGCCAGAACAACCACCCAGAAAAATGAAAAATGGTTTGTCACTTTCATTGATGATCACACCAGACTCACATGGGTTTACTTGATGAAAGAAAAGTCCGAGGTGGCTCAAGTTTTCCAAAGCTTCCACAAATTTGTTCAAACCCAATTTCAATCCTCTATCAAAGTCCTTTGAAGTGATACCTCTATTATACCTTTAAAGAATTCCTTGATCAGCACAGAATTCACCATCAAACCTCCTGCACTTACACCCCTAAGCAAAATGGGGTTGCCGAACGAAAGAACCGTTATTTGTTGAAGGTAACCCGAACACTGCTAATGAAACGAAATATACCCACGACCTTCTGGGGAGATATAGTCCTAACTGCGGCCTATCTCATCAACTGAATGCCCTCCAAAGTCCTCAATTATGCCACCTCTATCCAAACACTTCTTACCACCTTTCCCAATTGCCCTCTCATCAACCCCTTACCTCCAAAAGTGTTTGGGTGTGTTGTATTTGTCCATACCCCTGATGGAAGTAAATTTGATGACCGATCCCAGAAATGCATCTTCCTTGGCTACTCCTCCACCCAAAAAGGGTACAAGTGTTAATATCCGACTTCCAAGAAGTTGCATGTCTCCAAAGACACCGTGTTCTACGAGGAGGACGCTTACTATCCCAAATTACCCATTCAGGGGGAGTACTAAGATATTGAATGGCTAATTTCACATGAATCAACTTCCAAAGCCACTGGTGCCCTACCTGTTACGCCAGAAATCCCTAATACCTTACCTAACTTCCTTGATGCCAATGATGCCTTGCAACAAAACCCTGAGACCTTAACTCCTACACCTCCTAACACCAACCCTAATGACCCGGAAACACAGGTTGAGATCATGACTGGGATGGATACAGAGGATGGATCAGAGGGAGATGCCAGGGAACAATCTCAAGAGGCAGAGAGAAACATCAATCCCACTCTAAGGAACGACCATGAATCTGACTCGAGAGTAGATCCTGAAGAGATGGCCTGGCCTATTGCACTAAGAAAAGGAGTAAGATCTTGTATTCAGCATCCAATCTAATGATTTGTTTCGTATGGTAACCTATCTGTCAAGATGCAGAGTTTTGTTGTAAACAGTGCACAGATTGAAATCCCTAACACTTTCCAGCAAGCTATGGCTGACCCAAAGTGGAAACAGGCTGCGGAAGAGGAGTAAAAAGAACTTGAGGAAAGTAAGACGTGGGACATCATATCCTACCCTCCTGGAAAGAAACCTGTCGGGTGTAAGTGGATCTTTACCCCGAAATCCTGATGGCAGTATCAACAAGTACAAAGCAAGACTAGTTGCGAAAGGGTATACACAGACCTATGGAATAGATTACCAGGAGACCTTTGCCCCAGTAGCCAAATTCAACACAATCCAAGTATTGTTATCAATAGCAGCTAACTTGGACTGGTCACTACATCAATTAGACATCAAGAACGCATTTCTGAATGGTGACTTGAGGAAGAGGTCTATATGAACGTTCCAGACGTAGTCCTAGCTCCGAACGGGTCAGTCTGCAAACTTAACAAGTCACTGTATAGACTAAAACAATCCCCAAGGGCATGGTTCGGCCACTTCAACAAAGCAATAAAGAAACTTGGGTTGAGCCAGGGGCAAGCAGACGACACATTGTTTATCAAGCATGAAGAGGGAAGAATCACTATCCTGATCGTCTACATGGATGATATGGTCATTATTGGAAATGATGAAAGTTCTATTGCTCAACTAAAGCAGGATTTGTCCATTGAATTCCAGGTTAAGGATCTCGGCCAAATGAGATACTTCTTGGGTATGGAAGTGGCAAGAACAAAGGCGAGCATCAACGTATCTCAACAGAAGTATACCCTACACCTGTTGCATGAGACAGGAATGTTAGGGGCACAGCCTGAGGGAACACTGATGGAAGAAGGTTGTCGTCTAGAAATCAAAGAAAATGGTGTCCCGGTTGACTCTGAACAGTATAGAAGACTTGTAGGGAAGCTGATATACCTGACCCATACACGCCCAAATATCAACTATGCTGTCGGAATAGCAAGTCAGTTTATGCATCAACCATAGGAAGAACATATGGCAGCTGTCTACAGAATCTTGAGTTATCTGAAATTCAATCCAGGAAGAGGAATCTTCTTCAAGAAGTGTACGGACAAAAACTTAGAGATCTATATCAAAGTAGACCATGCAAAAGACAGAGAAACCAGAAAGTCAACGGGAGGATACTGTACATATGTGTGGGGAAATCTAGTGACGTGGAGAAGCAAGAAGCAAACTGTTGTGTCAAAAAGCAGTACGGAAGCAAAATTGAGAGCTGTGAATGATGGAACATATGAAGGACTCTGGGTTATCCGATTACTAAAGGAATTGGGAATTCCGTATGAGGGTCCCATGCAAGTTTGGTGCAACAACCAATCCAGCATTGAGATGACGAGAAGCCCTATTTACCATGATCGAACAAAACATGTTGAGGTAGACAGGCACTTTATTAAAGAGAAAGTTGAAGCAGGCATTATGGCATTGTCCTATATCCGGTCTAAAGAACAGATTGCAGATGTAATGACCAAATCACTCGGCAGATCTAAATTTGAAGAGTTTCGACGCAAGCTGGGAATGTTTGACATATACTCTCCAACTTGAGGAGGAGTGTTAGAAATCAGCCCATGATTTCAGCATTACATCCCATGATTTCAGCCCATCATCATATCCCTGATTCTAGTATCTTTATTTTAGGAAAGTTTTTTATTTGTATGTAATGTCTCATTATAGCATATTATAGACCAACGATGATCCCTCTGTTTTCTGGTCTATATAAACTGCTGTAATCCTTCTATATGAAATATGAGAAAGTAATATATGCTCTAGCCTCCAATACTTTGTCTTATATTTAGGACTAAGATCAACTATCCAAATATTTCTTATATTAAAGACCAGAGTAGTATTTATTTATATACAACAGAATCTCCTCATATCTAAATACTTGTCACTTTAAGACAGCATGGATATCAAACCTGGGGGCCATGAATGCCATTCAAGGCCAAGTTGTCTGACCCAATTCTCTTTAGAACCAAGGCTACCTTCTGCTTGAGCCAGCAATAGTCTAGCAAGTGGTAACGGAATGATTGAATGTTCATGAACTTTGGCAAGGCTCTTTGCAGCCCGGGAAAAAAACATAGAGCCATAGCCCTGCCTGCCAAGCTCCAAGCAGATAGCACCTACATGAATGATCAAAACGGACATAGAAATCCTTCTTGTCATGTATGGAAAACAGAATAAGAAAGAACAGAAGATGGGGGATGCAAAAGCAGGGGACACTGGACATATATAACTAGCAACCAAATGCATATCTTGAAAGAAGAGATAAACTGGTCTAATGAAAGGAAAGCTTGATACAAAGAAAACAAATCATTTACTCAAGTGTCTGGCAATAACATAAAAACTGATGGTAATACTAATTTTCATAAATGAGCTGCACTTTGGGATGTTTTATATTTTATAGAGATGTATGGTAATACTAATTTTCATAAATGAGTTGCACTTTGGGATGTTTTATATTTTATAGAGATGTACTTGTCCATCAATAACTAGAAAAATTAATCCACACTACAACCAAAGTTTGGTGAAATTTTCAAAACATGGATAGAGACGGAGCTGTTTGTAAGGAAGGCTTAGGTACAAGAGGAGGAGTTACAAGGCATTCAAATGGTGGTTTACGGGTTCTGTTTTAAAGTGGGCAGAGCTCCTCCTGTTATAGCTGAAATTATTGGTATTTGTACTGGCCTTAAATTATGCTGGGAAAAGGGATTTAAGTCAGTGGTGGTCTTTTGCTATTGTGCTGCAGCAATCACCAGAATCACAAGAACCTTCATAGTTATCATCCCTAAACTCAAGTGTGGTTCAATTTTGTCCATTAGCTCTAAAAAATAGTGTGAAAATCCCACATGCTGTGTCACGTGTAAATGGGTTTGAAGCAAAAATACCCATAAAATACTGCATTATGGACAATCTTGCCCATCAACCATGAAAAAAGAATAAAAAATCCGTAATCCGTAATCGAGCAACACGGTGGCAAGCATTGATCATGAATGTCAGAAATGTTGATATTTTATTTGACTTGAAGTGCAGACTTGAAAATACAACCTTAGGACAACATTTTATTCTATAACACAACACATCTACATAAACACGCTTTGATTTAAAACCCATTTGGAAGCTACGTTGACTTTCTATTTTCTCTTCTCTTTACTGTCCAGGTTAGTTTGCACCCCCCCCCCCCCCTTCTCTAGTCATCAAGCTCACCCCTAACCCCAACTCTCTCTTCTAAGGGGTTGAACCCATCAGATGGGTTGATGTAGAAGACAAAAATAAGAGTGATAGTCGGGAGTCAACATAACTTCCATGAGTTCTAAATTGAAAGCGCTCTAAAGGTTTAACTGCACAGGTTAAAAAAATTAGGTAAAACTTCCAACAACACATCAGATAAGAGATACAAACCATGACATAAATAGTGGCAGCTTTCAGAATCCACAGACAAACAAGCCTGTGCGACAAGCTCTTCTGCTGAGAGTAAATCCCCATTCCGCAAGGAAAGTAAACCTCTCACCAGGTTATATACAGCCATCCACATTTTCCATAAATTTCCACCCTCTTTAACACTATGTTCAAAGTTCAAGTCTATAGCATTTGAACTGATTTGCAGCTGATATCGAGATTCCAATTGTTTGAGACAAACCCAGCCAATGTGACAATCTGTTCTAAGCTCCAAGCACCTTGCATACTCTTTCTGGAGATTTAGAAGATCACCATTCATGGCATAAGCACGACACAACAGTAGATGTGCAAAAAATATATAATCATCAGGAAGTGCAATTTCAGCAGCCTTTTTAGCATGGGTGATACAGGTAATTTGGTCTCCACATCGTAAACTAATCTCAGAAACACAGAGTAGAAGTTGGAACTGTTGATATTCTTCTGCCTTACAATATAATTCATTAGAAAGAGCCACAAAAATTAGACGATTAATTATAACACAAAGATGATGAGGAAAATTCTCTTCACGTGCCCTCTGAAGATAGTTAAGAACAAGCAAGTACCGAGCATTTTGATTCCATGGTTTTTGACGAAAGCACCTGTAAGTTTGCAGGAAAAGAGTGAGATGACTATCCTGTTCAAGAAATAAAATTATAAAAAGATAGCCAATTAATAAAAAGAAAACCGTATGAGATTGGCTATGAAAAGATTTGATTGAGGATTTTAAAACTGTAACAATGCATGGCTACCAATTAATATACGGGGGTAAAAAATAATAACAGTACTTCTGCAGGTATCTGATAGATTTCGGATTAGTATGATATTGCTTTGCGCAAGTTGGAAAAGTAAGCTTTGAATTGTTTTTTCCTATGGCATAGCAAGAAATTGCTCCAGCACCATGAATATCTGCTGCTAATTTAAAACCTTCTTGATTTGGAAGGTCAGGACAGTCTGATTTGCAACACCTCATTGCTGTGTGACAATTGTTTATCTCTTTACAGGAGAGCAAGAGATAACCGAGTAAATTCCTGTTTTCCATAAAAAAATTGCAGGAGAGATGTTATTATGTTGGCAACAAATCATTAACAAAGTTGACAAGAGAGAATAAGCACAGTGAAAGAAAAGAAAGAAAGAGAACACAATTGACCCCAGATAATTGGAGGTAAGTTATCTTAGTTTATAGTAAGAACTAATTGGAATTCTTCATATGGATGACATTTCTCTATTAAATCAAAATTTCTATCAATCATTTATAACTATCATAGATGAACCATTAGCTATTGGGTCAAGAGTGTCATAGGCTCATGAGAGAAGAATGGAAAAGGAGCATAACACTGTATATACTGTATTTAGCACGTGTTGGTTATTCTTTATTTTGTCCATCACAATGTGGTTGTATATAACAGAATTCATGTGTTATGCAATTACTATAATGGAATAACATGGAATGATCAGCTACTCACTCTTGACTAAGACACTCTCCTAACTCTTCTTTCCTTTCTTTTTTGTTATCTTTCTAGGACTTCACAAGCTAGAAGCCACACCATCGCTCATGCAACAACTTTATCTTCAGTTGAGGACAACAAGATACTTTGGAGCCATGGCATCAAAGACTTGGCCGTCCTACAGGGAAAATATTCTACTAGGACTGGTGTGTAGAGGGTTCTAACCAGAGAGTAAGTTGAATCACGTGTCAGATAGCACAGCCCATTAATGGGCTGGATGTTGACTCTCCAAGAGGAACCAACTGATGAAAACTGAGGTAGTATGAGGCATCTAAGTTTTGTATTAAGTAATGAGATATTCTATGGAGGTCCGTTTTTCTACTTCAATAGCTAGCTTATATAGAAGGGTTCCTTATCCCACATGGGGGCCCATAAGATTACAATTTCATCCACAAAGCTGATCATTTATTCAGCCATCCTGCTAGACATAAATGTAACCAACCAATTATTAATTGTTTCTCAACTACCAGAACTAATTTCTTAGTCCAGTCGTAAGAAAATTTACCTCAGCAAATTACTGTTGGGGAACATGTGCAGAGCTTTCCTAAGGTGGATAACTCCACTCTGAATTCCAAGGCAGCATTCAGATCCATCTTTCACCTATAAAAACCGCAAGTTTTGTTTTCCTTTTCATTGGTTACAAGACTTTTTATTTGGGGAATGGAGGAAATGAGATAGAGGAGAATGGAAAAGTAAAGAGGCTAAGAGCATTATACCAGTTTACCAAGCACAACTAAGAAGTGCATCCCGGCAATTTCTTCATGAGATGTGAGAAAGGATTGACTACTTGAGACAACTGATCCAAGATGATCGTTATGTCCATTGAGAGCATGAATAGCGGACACTATAAAACTAACTTTTGCACTTTGAAATAACTCTTTGGGCATTTTCACAATCATAGTGGTCACTGCATCCAACCCACGTAGGGAGTAGAATAATCTGCAGATGAAACAAATGGATGTTGCCACACGTGTCTTCTCCATACAAGAAAGACTTGCAGTGAGACTTCTAGCTACAGAAAGGGCCATATCATTTTCACCAAGTTGCCACAAAGAGAAAGTGTATACTTGCAAACCTTCTACATCAAGTGCCCCTAAAACAATATATCATACAATAATGTTAGCAAGACCGAAAATAAAAAACGTTTTAATATAAGGTTAGCCACAAGATCCTTCAAGTAAAATTGCAGCCTACAAGATCAAGTGAAACTGTACTTGCAAACCTTCTACTTCAAGGGGTCCTTAAACAACAATATATCATACATTAATGTAAGCAAGACCTAAAAAAATTAAATACACTTTAATATAAGGTCAGCCACAAGATTCTTCACATAAATTTACAGCCTACAAGATCAAGTAAAGAGTCCCCAGATACAAAGGCTTTCAGGTGGCAGCTCACATGTTTTGACAGCTGCCATTCACATCGTAATTTACTCTTACTCCTACTTCTCATCAGAAAGAATAAACATTGCATAACTTAGAATTCATAAGAGTGACCTCCAAGAATTAACTATACAAATCCTTTTCCACTTTCAACATCACAAAAATTCCCTCATTTTAATGGCTTGTTTGGTATGAGGGGAGGGGAGCGGAGCAAAGGAAAAATTTGAGCTGAATTTAAAAATAAAAATTGAGGGAAGTGGAGTTAAAAGTTTTGAATTAACATTTTTTACTCTTTTATTTTACATATTCTCTTTATTAAAATTTTATAACCACACTTCCCCAATTTTTTTAAATCCAACTCAAAAATTTTCCCTCCCCTCCCCTCCAAATCCCTCGTACCAAACAGACCAAAGTACTTATTTACCCCTTGTTTGACCATGCTACTCAGGAAAAGGAAGCTCCATATTTTTCCACAAAGTACTTATTTGAGATTCACAAGTGCTCGGTCAACCTTGTGCAACAAAACATTGATTTTCAATGAGAACAAAGCAGAAAAGCTTCTCCTTGAAAACCGTAGCTGAACTGAACTTCAAACTTATTCAAGACAATCATACCTCAACACTAAACCATTGTCTACCTAAATCACCTTTAAATATTTACATGCCCTTTTGTTATTTGACCATTAAAAGCACTTTCCTGAATGATTACTGAAAAACTTCAGAATTCAGATAATTTTACTGATGTGGGTTGATTCTGCTTACAAGAACTGAAGTTTTGGCTGAAAATAAATAGATGAAGTAGGGGCTCAGGTCACACTCCAGATAATTGGAAAAAGGAAAAATAAAATACATTGACTAAGCCATAAAGCTCGAAAGTCTGGAAAGAGTGAGAAAGGCAAGAGAATAATTGCTATTGAGGGAGAAAATAGGATATGACTGTTGCTCATAATCTAGTAAAAACTAGGAGATTTGATCTGGAATAAATGTGATCTATTTTCCAGATCTCGTCAATCTTTAATAATTGTGCCAAATCCCCCAACTTTCGTCCAAATTCTCTTGAATGCCAACATTTACCAAATACAAAAGGTTTCTCAAATATTATAAAATTGCTGACCAAATGATTTTATGACAACACAATCACAAACCGATTTTCTCTCACAGCACTATACCCCATTTGAAAAGTAAGATCTCCTGTCCGAGAATAAACAGAAACCTAAAACCTAAATGGGCCATCTTAGTATTATTAAATCATACCAAATAATATTAATATTATTAAAGACATTCTTAACATAATCATTCATTAAAATGTTAACAGTCAATCAAAATGTTACCCTTGAATAACAACATTTACAACTGTAGTGAGTTGTTTTCTGATCTGAAGCCATTAAGGGCGTTTTAGCTTTAACAAAGGGCGGCCTATTGCATAAGGTTACTACCAGGTAAGATTTGGGGAGGGATAAATGTACGCAGCCTTACCCTTGTAAGCAAAGAGGTCATTTTCAGGATTTGAACCTATGATCTCCAAGTCATATGGCAGCAATCTTACCGTTACTCCAATGCTCACCATTTTTAAAGCAATCGATAAATAAATCCAACCTCCAACTGGCCTATGATCTCAAGTACCCATTACACTAGGCATCCCTAAAAGGACTATAAGAGGAATTATTTTCAAAAATATATGAGGGGATCATGCATTTAAAGTCTAAATTTAGAGAGGTCAAAATGCTTTACGCTAAGAATAATATAACCAGTTAATGATTCAATGTTCAATTTCAACAATATGTAATTTAAATCTACAATTCAGATGATGAGATTGAAAAACTCAGACAAAAAGTATAGTTTTAACAGTTCAAAGTCTAACTTTGAGATGGAGTGGGTTGAAGGGGAAACTCCTCCCACCTTCAATTCTACCCACCCACTCCACCTTCTAAAACTTCCAAACACAGTCTAAATTACAGTAAAATGAACCTGAACCTTCTTTCTTCAAATGTTCACATTCTTGCAAAGCTTCAACTGTATTCCCTGCCTAAATCAGACAGAGTTAGTGTTTATTGCCAAAAAAGAAAAGTTAAAATATGAAGTTTGCTTTCATATGAAATTTAGTACAAAACGTTATGGTAGAAAATGTTCAAAAATAAAAAGACTGAAAATCTCCTAAATATTTACCTTAGAAAGTGCCCTTGCCAAATTGATTGATACACCCCTGATCTGTGAGTTTGGAACAATACATGAGCTCGTGTTCATTGCATGTCGTGCCAATCTATAAGAAGCAGCAGCAGACTGATAATCTTTTCGAGCCTCAAATACCAACCCATTTAAATTATGGGATTCAGGATATTGAGGTGAACGCTGCACAGCCTGCTGAATAGCTCCAAATACCTAAAAACCAAACGCAGGCTTGGGACAAATTTCAAAGAACACAGCAGCCTTACATGAAACAAGAAATTCTATGCAATCACCACAGCGACTTACTAATATATCTTACCTGTGAAGATAAAAGATGGCCAGTGTTTAAGGCAAGCTTAGTGAGGCCAATTTGAAATTCAGCTAACTGCATTGTAATTCAACAATCTTATCAAAGAAAGCAATAAAATTTAATTACAGCATATAAAAAGATTGAAAAAAAACTATTTGTTAGATACAACAATGACATTTGTGAAAATTAAAGAATCACTCCAGCTGAGACAATGAGGGGGCAGATCCCAACAGTGCCCCTGATAATTATTCCCAAACAGATGCATGGCAACGATGAGAGGAAGCCCAAAAAAATTTAGATTCTTGCAGTACGATAATACAAAAAAAAAAAAAAACCCTTTGTTGAGATGAACGACCAGCAAGTAAAGAAAAAGAAATTACAGGCATTATTTGTACAGCTCGCAAACAGCTCTCAAATGCCTCAGCTGGTGCAAGCTCCCTAAGGTAAGAATAAAGTAGTAAGATAATCAATATAGAGAAAACTGCCATTTACATGCCACATAAATTGGCTATATAAATGATGTTAGAATTATACCTTTTGTGACATTCAGCTGACATGCTTGCCCACGGCAATGCAAGGCCAGGATCAATGCTTCTAGCACGATCAAATACTTGCCTTGCCAATAGCTTTTCACCCTCTTTTCTATAAAGCTGAAAAATATACAATCACACAACAGCTAAAAATTCTACACAAGATCATGTTCATGCCTCGACATAACATTTTAGCCGCAAGTGAAGGCTTGTAAAACCAAACATTACGTTAGGACTCTCACAGTTTTATTCTTTCCTCTTCCCCATCAGCTTGCAATCAAAATTGAGTTGATAAAACTTAATGTGATGAAAACAACCAACAGGAACACTGGTATAATTAATAAGATGGATTTTCAACGATGACCCAAGACCATACCTTCCCAAGGTATCCCCAAGAAATAGCTAGAGATACATTCAACTGTAATCCTCTAATTAAAGCATGTTGCTTTAGGGCAATATGATCAGTCACATATCCCAATGCCACCCAAAACTCAAAATTGTCACTTTCAAGCAGCAGGGCCCCCATAGACATCTTCTCTGACAGCTGCCTGCTAAAACAAATAAGTTGAGGGAGCACAACAGTAAATAAGATTAGGAAGAAACTTAGATAGTGAAGCCATACCATGCATTTGAGTCTTGCTTGTGATCATTGTCCAATGAGATAATAAGATTTGATGTTACTGCAATGTCAGCATAGATGTTAGCTTGCCATGGAGCCAAGTGCAAGGCCCGTTGATATGAAACTCTGGCCTCTCTTGCAGCAAAAGAGCAGGTCTTCTTCCATGACAAGATGGATGTTTTGAAAGCCTCCACGTCAGATTCCAACTCTTGAATCTCATCAATCCAAGGAAAACATTTTGCATATGCAAGCTACCGCAGGCCAAAACCAAACAGTATATAATAATAAATAGGCAACCAAAAATAATCCATGTTATGATGCCAACATATTGGCAAGTATTTGAAACATCAGCAAGAAACAATACCTTTGAAAACTGAATAAATAAATGGTACCTGAATATCAGCATGCAATGTCCAAATACATGAGATATTTTTAACAATATATGCACATGCCCCAGTAAACTGAGATGCCTCCTGTAGTCAAATCAATGAGGGTTCCTTAATGTGGCCAAACCGGATGGCTCTACCTTTAATTAGTGCCAATATTAAAACGGTCAACTTAAAAATAATATGAAGAGAACAAACCTTTAGTAATGAAGCCCCCCATCGATAAGCTCCACGATTAATGCAGTTTTTTGCAAAGCCAAGCAGCCCAAATGCAAGTCCATAGTGTGCAGACACACAATGGGGCGAGATCTCCAAAGCTTGTCGAAATTGATCAACCCCCTTTATGCAGAAAAATACCCCAAGACAGCATTCCACACATTTTTAGATAAATTGTCAATTGAGATCTAAACTAAAAACTCAATTATATATTTGTCGAATAATATAAACTTTTACCCATTCTAATACACACGTTCTCTTCTACACTTAAAATGAAAACATGTTTGCACACTAGGATTTAAAGAAATTTGGATTTTGAATTTTAGAATAATGTGTGTTCTCTCCTGCACTTTAAAAGCTCTGCAATTTCATCCTTCCACCTTAGAAAAGGAGGGGTAATTTCTAAATGAGGTAGCTGACAACGTCCTGAATTATCATAACCATGAACTATCAGCCTGAAGAAACCCGTGTATCCACAATAATATGTCATAAAAGCTCTTACACTCGATGCTCTTTGGTAAAAATAGAACCCATTAAAGCATGTCAAAGAGAATGGCACAGTTCACCATATAATACATCTTTTAGTTATATAATGAATGGGTATAATCAGGTAGGTTTCCTTCTGCCCCAAAATCACTCTTTCAAGTTCAACAACGTTGGCTTAATTGATAGTACTGATCATTATATATGGAAATGCGAACTAGCATTCACTTATTTTAGTTTCATTGCACAAAAATGGAGCAAACAAATTTGAAAGGAAGAATAAAATCCTGGACGGAAAGAGAAAAGAACTACTTACAAATAGCCAGAAGTACCTGTTCAAATGTGCCAAGTGTCAAAAAGATATTTCCACTTTCAACCAAAGCAAAGACACGAGTATTATCCAATTCCAGGGCACGGCCATAAGACTGATGGACAATACATAAAAATTTAGGCAGTTGATAGACCGTTTATTGAGAGAAGGTAGAAGCAAGTCAAGCACAACATACCTTAATAGCTGCAGTAAACCTGCCCAGTCTCTGATAAGCAAGACCCAAAGCCTAGCATAATTTGAAATACTTATTATAAACAGAAGAGTGACAGAAGGAAAATCTAACAGAAGGCTGAAGAGATGTAATTACTTCCCACAAATCAGCACACGTAGGATAGCCTCGTAGGGCATGTTGAAGACTCTGTACGGCCTCAGTCCATTTCTTTTGATAGACCTGTTAAATTTTAAATAACTACTAAATGATACAATTTACAAACATTTATTAAATTGAAGAATTGCACTCACCCTGTGATAGGTTCTAAGAACCTTTCTATATCAGCAAGGAACATTTAGGGGTAAAAGAAGGTAAGAAAGGAGAAGAGAGACTAGAGCCACGATCTGCAACTCTAGACCAAAGAGGGAATATGTTATGGAAACTAACAGTTTATTTAGAATAGGGACTTAATTGCAAATAAGGACTTACATGCGAAATTAGATACTTAAGTAGTGTTTAGTTAATTAGCGCCTGTAAGTAGCCGTTGGGAAAGGAACTTAAATGAGAGCTATAGTATTATAAATAGCCTCATATTTCCTACTGTATCAGATTATCCATATGTGAACTGTTAAGTGTGATCTAAGGGAATTATTCGATATTCCTTCTCTTTTCTCTCTAATCCTAATTCTGTCTTCCTAATCTCCTTCTCTATTTTATCTTTTCCTAAAAACCATATCAGTGGTATCAGAGCTCTCTTTCCTCGGCTTTGTTTTCACTTTTGCTGTTCTACCTGAGTTTATAGTCCAGACAAGATCAAGACTCACAAGAAATATGGAAGACTGACTAGTGGGTATTGAAGAAAGAATCCAGAAACTTGATCTCGTTGAAGAGCTTCAAGAATCTGCGCTGGGTTTCAGAGATGAACTTCGTGCTATGGGCAGAGACTTCAGGGTGATGATACAGGCGGCTCAGCACCACGAACCCAGACCAAATGGGAATCCAAGACACGGGCAGAGGCACGGTCAAGGGGGTACCAGCGGCCTACGCAGTTCACAAAGATGGAATTCCCAAGGTTTCAAGGAGGGGATGTCAATACCTGGATTCTTAAATGCGAGCGGTTCTTCGAGTTTAATGAAACGCCGAAGGGTTCAAAGGTTCGAATTGCCTCTATGTATCTTGATGACGCCAGTATTTCTTGGCATGTTGCGATCGAGAAACGCTGGGGGGCTAATCCACTGACGTATAATGCATATGTGGCGATGCTAAAGGATGCTTTCAGGACTCCGTTTGATAAACCGATGAGTGACCTTACTCGTCTTCGACAAACAGGTGCTTTGGCGGAATTTAATGTGAAGTTCAATGCAATATCGGCAAAGCTCGACCTGTCAGAGGAATATTTGGTCGATGTGTATGTCGCGGTGCTCAAGGAAGAAATCTCCGACTCAGTTTTGATATTCAATCCACAGAGTCTCAGCGAAGCGCTTCAACTAGGGAGAGTCCAAGAGATTTTGTTAAATCGACACTCAACCAAGAACGTGAAAGAGTCCAAGAATTCGTCTTTAATGGCGTCGCAGGGGGTGGCTACTTCAAACACCAGTAATACCAATACTAATAGGTATTACTCTCAGGTGGGGCCTACACAGAAGGACAGCACATCAGGTTCGGTCAACAAACAGACAAATTCATATGACAAAGCAACATAGAAATTGTGGCGATTCTCGAAGGCTTTACCGGCTGAAGATGAAGCAGAACATCGGGCAAAGAATCTCTATTTCTATTGGCATGAAAAATTCTCCCGAGATCATCAATGTCCGCAACGTCAGAAATTACAATTGCATTGCTTGGAGCTTATGGATGATTCTGAGGTTTCCAAGATTTCTAAAATTGAGGAGCAAGAACATGATCTTTCAGAAGAACATGCCCCTCTTATATCTCTTCACGCCATTAATGGAGTTGATACAACTGAGTCAATGAGGATACAGGGGAGTATTGGCAAACGAGTTGTTCAAGTTTTAATTGATAATGACAGTACCCATGATTTCCTGGATTATGATGTGGCCGTCAAATTAGGGTGGAAGGAAACAGAAGCTCCATCTTCTTCTGTTCAGGTTGCAGGGGGATAAAAGTTGCAAGTCTTTGGAGTTTGGCATGGTTTTACGTAGAGGATGCAGGGTATGGATTTTGTGTGAGATCTCAGAATAATCAAGCTAGATACCTTCCATATTGTGCTGGGGTTATCATGGTTAAGGTCTATTAAAAACACTTTCTAGGATTATGAGAGCCTTTCTATGCAGTTTTGGTACAAGGGTAAATTATGCAAGTTACAAGCCTGCCCTACAAACTTACTCCGTGTGGTTTCATCCACAAAACTTGGAGTTGATAGACCTCCTAAACAGCATATATTTCTGGTTCAAATGCTGCAACCAGTGCCAACCATACAGCAAGGTTGTACCATTTCTGAGCTATTTGCTATTTCAAATGCATCAGGAGTACCAGAGGAGGTCCCGACAGAAATTCAGAATACCTTGAATGAATTTGAAGCTATATTTGATGAACCAAAGGGGCTACCTCCTTTAAGGCCAGGGCACAATCATCCTGTAGTGCTGCATGAAGGCACCAGCCCTATAAGCCTTAAACCATATAGGTATTCTGCTGCACAAAAGGATGTTATTGAAAAACAAGTGTCTGACTTGTTACAAACAGGTGTGATTCAAGAGAGTTCCTCTCCCTTTTCTGCACCCATTGTGTTGGTTAAGAAAAAGGATGGGACTTGGCGTATGTGTATTGATTTTCGGGAGTTGAATAAGCAAACGGTAAAGAATCAGTACCCTATACCTTTGGTAGAGGATTTACTTGATGAATTATATGCTGCCCGGTGATTTACAAAATTAGATGTTCAAGCGGGCTACCATCAAATTAGGATGGAACCTAAGGATTGTTACAAGACAGCATTTAAGACACATTCAGGGCATTTTGAGTGGTTGGTGATGCCCTTTGGGTTAACAAATGCACCCGCTACTTTTCAAGGGGCTATGAATGACATCTTTAGACCCTTATTGAGAAAGTTTGTACTTGTTTTCTTTGATGACATTGATCTATAGTTCATCTATTGCTGATCATGCTAGGCATCTAGAAGAGGTGTTGAGAATTTTGCAGGAAAACCACTACTTTGTAAAGCGAAGCAAGTGTACTTTTGCTGCTAAAAATGTAGAATACCTTGGTCACATCATAAGTGGGGGCAAGGTAGCTATGGATCCTAAAAAGATTGAGGCGGTTGCTAGCTGGCCAGAACTTAAGTCAGCAAAACAACTCAGGGCTTTTCTTGGATTGGCTGGTTACTACCGACGGTTTATTAGAGGGTATGGGTCTTTAGCAAAACCTCTTACTCTTTTGCTCATAAAGGATGCTTTTAAATGGTCCAATGCAGCAAGTGAAGCTTTTTCTAAGTTGAAGGAAGCATTAGTTTCAGCCCCTGTACTAGCATTGCCTAATTTTTCTAAGGAGTTTGTGGTAGAAGCAGATGCCTGTGGTGTTGGAATTGGGGCTGTATTGATGCAGAAAGGCCAGCCACTAGCATATTTTAGTAAGGCTCTAGCTCCTAAACATTTGAGTCTTTTTATCTGTGAAAAAGAAGTATTAGCTGTGGTGCAAGCTATTGAGTATTGGCATCAATATTTGGAGCGAAATAAGTTTGTTATTAGGACTGATCAGCAAAGTCTTAAGTACTTGTTAGGGCAGAAGCTGAAGACCCCTTTTCAGATGTATTGGATAGCAAAGCTTATGGGGTATGACTATGAGATTCAATATAAAAAGGGAAATGATAATACTGTAGCAAATGCCTTGTCTCGACTACATGGGGCCCAATTGTTACAGATTTCATTAGATACCACTTCTCCTGAATTGATAAATGAAATTAAGGAGAGTTGGGTAACTGATACTGAAGTTGCTGCTGTCCTAGCTGAAGTGAAAGAGAAAGGTGGGCTGCATAAGAAATATTCTTGGGATGGGACATATTTGAGGAAGAACAATTGATTGGTTGTTGGTAATGACACTGATTTAAAGCAAAGATTGCTGGAATGGCTCCATGCTAGCCCTCAAGGTGGTCATTCTAGTATTCAGGGAACTTATTATAAGGTTAAGGGCTTGTTTTGGTGGAAACATCTTCATAAAGATGTGGAAGACTTTGTTAAGGGGTGTGATACTTGTGCAAGATGCAGGTATGAGACTGTTGCTACACCTGGATTGCTGAATCCATTGCCAATTCCACGTAAGGTTTGGGAAAGTATATCTATGGATTTCATAGAGGGTTTACCTAAATCTGGAGGTAAGGAAGTTATTCGGGTAATTGTGAATAGGATGACTAAATATGCTCATTTTATTCCTCTTTCCCATCCTTATTCGGCTTCTACCCTTGCCCAAGCTTTCTAGATCAGATTTATAAATTGCATGGTGCTCCAATGGAGATTATAAGTGATAGGGACCCTCTCTTTCTCAGCAATTTTTGGAAAAAATTTCTCAACGTTTTGAAAGTGCAGCAAAGTCTTTCCTCTGCTTACCATCCTCAAAGTGATGGACAAACTGAGGTACTCAATAGGTGTTTGGAATCCTATTTGCGTTGTATGTGTTGGGAGGCGCCTAGAGAGTGGTGTCAATGGTTGGCTTTGGCTGAATGGTGGTATAACACCAATTTTCACACTTCAACCATGTTAAATGTCAGCGATATCTGCACCTACTGGCACACAATATTTGACACTCACACACACCCTCCTTCAATCACTCACCTATCCTATGACTTTCGTGTATTCAGTTTCCTATATATACTTTGTAATCTTTCTATCATATAAACAATATGAATGAGATCATAGAGTCTCATATGGCATCAGAGCCTGGTCCTAAAATCTCTGGCAACCAGAAACGGTGAGGCGAGAGAGAGACAGAGAAAACAGAGTCAGCAGAACCAGCTGGCAACCAGAAACGGTGAGGCGAGAGAGAGACAGAAAAAACATAGCCAGCACCGACCGAAGTGCTACGCCGGACTGCTCACACTGCTTCAGGAAATCCTCCACCGAACCGAAGACGACGCCATTCGCTGCCAGACGCCATTTGCTGCCGGAAACAGAGAAAGACGAGCAAGCTTTGGAGATCTGAGATCTCACTCACACCGACGAGTGGGCATACACCACCGGCCAAGGGACGATCGCAAGCCGCCGATCGACGGATCCCAGAAGCCCGCTGTCAATCTGAGCAGCGCATGGAATTCACACGCCAACCAGTGCAGAGGCGCGTGAGACCGTCCGTACAGCGCGAGTGACCGCACGCGCCGCCGTGAACAGTGCCTCCGACATCCATTTTTTGTCCCGGAAAATAAGCCACAATGTTTCCAAACCCCATTTCTTCCAAAAACACATGGATTCTTCAAAATTTCCTCCTCTTTTTGGGTCTCTTCCTAGAAATCAAACCACAACCGGGACCACACCAATGGCACTTATGTCCGGTACAAATTCTGAAATTCAAGACTCATCTTCCTCCTCTCATTCCTCCACTACTAGTAACACAAAAACTACGTCAGGACTTTCCGATAGTCAGATTATGGCCATCAACCATAGGTTCAATGGAAATAACTATCTCCAATGGTCTCAAACAGTGCCTAGCTCATTGTATCCAGAGAAAATACTGATCCAATGAGTTGGAAGGAAAAAGCTTCGCATAATCACTTAAGTGTTAGTTTAGTGGCAAGGGTATCCAGAAGAGGAAGCTACTTGGATCTCATTGTTCAACTTGAAGAAACAGTTTCCTCAGTTTCAAGTGCCAAACCCTTGAGTACAAGGGGTTTTTTTTTTGGGTGGGGAGGGATGTTATGGAATATAGATGAGTGTAAATTAGGGACTTACATGAGAAATCAGGTTTTAGGGATTTGAATGTTAGTGACCGTTAGATGTAGGCACTAGAGGGACATAAGAGGCGCTTAAGGGTCACTTAAATGGGGAGGTATCTTTATAAATAGCCCACTAATCCTATTGTAGAAACTACTGTCCAGTATTGAGTCTAAGTGTGAATCCAAAGGGATTATTCAGAATGTCTCCCTTCTCTTCTTCTCTCTATACTTCTGTCTCTCTCTAGTCTCTTTCTCTAGCTTTCACCTAAATACTATAACACCCAGCCCCATACATCTCATTTGCTCTCATGTATAACTTTTTGGGTACCACGATACTTTGTTTAGCTTTAAGAGATAGGCTAAAAATAGAATTCAGGGATACTATTCTTTAGGTCATGGAGGCTAACGCAATTTAATTCAGTAAGGATTTGAAGAGGATACAGGTAAAATTTAACAATATTTGAATGAACTATTTTCATTGCATGATGA
>OY723406.1:2500-5000 GCA_963210345.1 Inga oerstediana
TAAACCCTAAACCCTAAACCCTAAACCCTAAACCCTAAACCCTAAACCCTAAACCCTAAACCCTAAACCCTAAACCCTAAACCCTAAACCCTAAACCCTAAACCCTAAACCCTAAACCCTAAACCCTAAACCCTAAACCCTAAACCCTAAACCCTAAACCCTAAACCCTAAACCCTAAACCCTAAACCCTAAACCCTAAACCCTAAACCCTAAACCCTAAACCCTAAACCCTAAACCCTAAACCCTAAACCCTAAACCCTAAACCCTAAACCCTAAACCCTAAACCCTAAACCCTAAACCCTAAACCCTAAACCCTAAACCCTAAACCCTAAACCCTAAACCCTAAACCCTAAACCCTAAACCCTAAACCCTAAACCCTAAACCCTAAACCCTAAACCCTAAACCCTAAACCCTAAACCCTAAACCCTAAACCCTAAACCCTAAACCCTAAACCCTAAACCCTAAACCCTAAACCCTAAACCCTAAACCCTAAACCCTAAACCCTAAACCCTAAACCCTAAACCCTAAACCCTAAACCCTAAACCCTAAACCCTAAACCCTAAACCCTAAACCCTAAACCCTAAACCCTAAACCCTAAACCCTAAACCCTAAACCCTAAACCCTAAACCCTAAACCCTAAACCCTAAACCCTAAACCCTAAACCCTAAACCCTAAACCCTAAACCCTAAACCCTAAACCCTAAACCCTAAACCCTAAACCCTAAACCCTAAACCCTAAACCCTAAACCCTAAACCCTAAACCCTAAACCCTAAACCCTAAACCCTAAACCCTAAACCCTAAACCCTAAACCCTAAACCCTAAACCCTAAACCCTAAACCCTAAACCCTAAACCCTAAACCCTAAACCCTAAACCCTAAACCCTAAACCCTAAACCCTAAACCCTAAACCCTAAACCCTAAACCCTAAACCCTAAACCCTAAACCCTAAACCCTAAACCCTAAACCCTAAACCCTAAACCCTAAACCCTAAACCCTAAACCCTAAACCCTAAACCCTAAACCCTAAACCCTAAACCCTAAACCCTAAACCCTAAACCCTAAACCCTAAACCCTAAACCCTAAACCCTAAACCCTAAACCCTAAACCCTAAACCCTAAACCCTAAACCCTAAACCCTAAACCCTAAACCCTAAACCCTAAACCCTAAACCCTAAACCCTAAACCCTAAACCCTAAACCCTAAACCCTAAACCCTAAACCCTAAACCCTAAACCCTAAACCCTAAACCCTAAACCCTAAACCCTAAACCCTAAACCCTAAACCCTAAACCCTAAACCCTAAACCCTAAACCCTAAACCCTAAACCCTAAACCCTAAACCCTAAACCCTAAACCCTAAACCCTAAACCCTAAACCCTAAACCCTAAACCCTAAACCCTAAACCCTAAACCCTAAACCCTAAACCCTAAACCCTAAACCCTAAACCCTAAACCCTAAACCCTAAACCCTAAACCCTAAACCCTAAACCCTAAACCCTAAACCCTAAACCCTAAACCCTAAACCCTAAACCCTAAACCCTAAACCCTAAACCCTAAACCCTAAACCCTAAACCCTAAACCCTAAACCCTAAACCCTAAACCCTAAACCCTAAACCCTAAACCCTAAACCCTAAACCCTAAACCCTAAACCCTAAACCCTAAACCCTAAACCCTAAACCCTAAACCCTAAACCCTAAACCCTAAACCCTAAACCCTAAACCCTAAACCCTAAACCCTAAACCCTAAACCCTAAACCCTAAACCCTAAACCCTAAACCCTAAACCCTAAACCCTAAACCCTAAACCCTAAACCCTAAACCCTAAACCCTAAACCCTAAACCCTAAACCCTAAACCCTAAACCCTAAACCCTAAACCCTAAACCCTAAACCCTAAACCCTAAACCCTAAACCCTAAACCCTAAACCCTAAACCCTAAACCCTAAACCCTAAACCCTAAACCCTAAACCCTAAACCCTAAACCCTAAACCCTAAACCCTAAACCCTAAACCCTAAACCCTAAACCCTAAACCCTAAACCCTAAACCCTAAACCCTAAACCCTAAACCCTAAACCCTAAACCCTAAACCCTAAACCCTAAACCCTAAACCCTAAACCCTAAACCCTAAACCCTAAACCCTAAACCCTAAACCCTAAACCCTAAACCCTAAACCCTAAACCCTAAACCCTAAACCCTAAACCCTAAACCCTAAACCCTAAACCCTAAACCCTAAACCCTAAACCCTAAACCCTAAACCCTAAACCCTAAACCCTAAACCCTAAACCCTAAACCCTAAACCCTAAACCCTAAACCCTAAACCCTAAACCCTAAACCCTAAACCCTAAACCCTAAACCCTAAACCCTAAACCCTAAACCCTAAACCCTAAACCCTAAACCCTAAACCCTAAACCCTAAACCCTAAACCCTAAACCCTAAACCCTAAACCCTAAACCCTAAACCCTAAACCCTAAACCCTAAACCCTAAACCCTAAACCCTAAACCCTAAACCCT